>ML782846.1:141557-169228 GCA_009831015.1 Picea engelmannii
CAGTTGCAGCTGGAAAACAAAGGAAGTTGGTGCTTCCAATGAATGTAATTCTTCAAGACATATAAGAAAAATCATTTCATGGTTTTCTCCCGATTTGGGTTTCCACATAAAACACTGGTGTACTGTGTATGTGTGTGATTGTTCATTTATTATTGCTCATTATTGGATAATAATTCTACATTGATATAACACTTGGATTATTTGAAGAAAAAAGATTATAATTATGTTATTACTGATTCACCCCCCCTCTTAGTAATCCAACAAGGTCTTACTAAGTTGGTTCCCAACTGAGGATATTGGTGTCTCCAGTAGGTTGGTGCCTACACAATATCTTACTGAGTTGGTGCTCAAATGAAGAGATTGGTGTCTCTAGTAGGTTGGTGCCTACACAATGTCTTGCTAGGTTGGTTCCTAGCTGAAGATATCAATGTCTCTAGTAGGTTGGTTCCTACATTATTTGTAACAGTAGGTTGGTTCCTACAAACATTTATAAATACAAGTTTGTGTGGTTTTCTCCCACAAGGGTTTTCAAATTAAACTTTGAGTACTGTGATTTGAGTTTACATGTATTTACATTTTTAAAATTAATGAATGATTGATGAATGGCCATTTAAAGTAAAAAATATCTTATAATGATTCACCCCCCTTCTCTGTATAAGCATAAGTACAACAATTATTTATGTTAGCTATCTCTCTAGGAGGTATTTGTTAGCTAGGTATTTCTTACTATTTCCTTGGGATTGACTTGCTTGTTTTTACGTACTAACAACTATTGTATATCTTGTTTATGGGAATGTCTGTGCAGTTTTAAGGAAGGATCCAAGCATATCAGCCATATTTAGAAACCATGAGTTCTAGGGGTCCCTTAGGAAAACCCTTAACCCTTCTTTTATTTATTGTTTATAGCTATTTTTTCTCCTTTTCTAGATTTTGTTTTCTTCATTTGTTATTG
The DNA here is from genome assembly GCA_009831015.1 of Picea engelmannii. NCBI lineage: Eukaryota > Viridiplantae > Streptophyta > Pinopsida > Pinales > Pinaceae > Picea > Picea engelmannii. The sequence continues at coordinate 142,510 of ML782846.1, forward strand.
TTGTCCTAAATAGGAAAATTTACCATTTTAGTTGGTTTTCTCTTCTGGGACATTCTTTTAGTTGGTTGATTTATACTTGTAAGTTTCATTTTTTTGTTCTCTTTATTTTATTTCTATTATAAAATGCACTAAAAAGACATTTCTAGCATGCTAGGAAGTAATTGATTTCCCTTTCTACTTCACCTAAGCAGTAGGGAAGCACTTGAAGACTTGTTTGAGGAAAAGGAGCCAACAGAGCAACCAACAAAAACAATGAACAACCGTGTAAAATCATTCCCTCACACTCCTAATTTTATTTTTGTTGAGTTTACTTAGTTATACAAATATTTCACACACTTAACTGTTAACATGGCCTTCTTTTAAGACTTTCTTTGCTTTCAGGGTTTTTTTTGTTCATAAAAATCAATTTTTTTCATTGTTAATTATCATAATTTAAATTTTCATTAGATAATTTCCATTCCACTAGACAAGGAACCAATTGAAGCTCCCTTTTCACATGGCATCTATGTCTCTCGCAAATAGATTCAACCCCATTCCTTTTCGCTGAGTAACATAGTTAATTTCATTTATTCTTTCTTGAATTTCTTAGAGTACCATGACATCTAAGTCAAATGTTAAAGTCACATAACCCTGTGATTGGATGATGATTAGGTTTCCCTTCCATCATACCTACCATGGTTAATATCAATTTCAATAGGGAGGGTGAATTGGTACTTGTAGATTTGTATATTTCTCTTTATTTCTCACTTAAAGGTTGTTTCCCTAAAGGGGCCAACACATAAAAAAAAAATTGAAAACAAAAGGAATGGGTTTGTCCCATGAAATAAAACTATATATATATATATATATATATCAATTTTTTTGAACAAGAGACAAGCTTTTTAAAGAAAGTTGTGATCTAGCGATGTGGATGGCTTGGTCTTTTCATTTCAAAAATTTCATTTTTTAGAACATTAAGAGTTAAATTCGAGAATCCTCATTAGGGGCCCCTTAGAAATTTGTCTTCCTTGTATCAATTGAGTGAACTCATTTCCTTGAATTGGTTTTGTTGGATAAATATTAAGGTTTCAAATTTTGAATAGGTTAGCTTGGATTGGAATACTACTCTGCTTGGGTAAGCTCAACTAAACTCCCTTATGGGGGTCTTGAGCCTCTTCCTTTTCCTAGTCATCCTTCTTCCATCCAAGAGTCTTTAAGAGCCCAAAATTGCTAGTGACAAGAAGGGGTTAAACCCTTCTCTAAATTGCATGGATCACTCATTGTTCTGACCAAGTGGTATATGATAGCTCACTCACTTTATACTAGGAATAACAATTACAAGATAAAATGCATGAGCCTGATTGGGAGGATATTCGTAATTGTATGGTAGCTTTTCATGTGATTAATTAGTTTAAAATTTACTATTAACACATGTTTAAAGTCAAAAACCTTTCGTTAGTCCACCCTGTTATCTCTCCAGAAGTCCTTCTCAGGTTGTATCTTGAAGAAGCTTGGTAACTTAAAGTGTGATTGCTTTTGTATTTATGTGTTTGGATCAAATGGGAAATACTGACCTACTAGATTTGTATCAAGACAGTCAATTGTATAAAATAGATGAGACAATGCTCTCAAGAATCAATGATCAGGTAAATAGCTTAACTGGTGGGTGAAGGATTCTAAATTTATCAACCAGATCAGATGGGTGATGGGATGGATAAAGATAGTATTGATTTATTATTTAATCAATCTTATGAACTGACTAATGAGATAACAATCAATAGTAGTTAAGACAAACTTGAATCAATAACAACCATCAAAGTACAGGAAAAGAAGTAAATGGACATATGACATCAATAGATGAGAGGAACTTTTGATCTGTATTATATCATATGAAAAGTCTATTACAATATGGTGTAGCCTCAGTCTCTCCAGACTTGAACCTCCATAGCCCTTCATGATTGATTGACTTTATAGCCTTTACAATATACAAATGAGATCCTATCAAGAAGGATCGAGAATACTAAATATAGCATAATATAAAACTAAATACCAAAATAATAGGAACAGATCCTATATAAAGGGAGTCAAATCATATCCTAATACTAAGTCTTTGACAACTACTCCTATATGTTGGATGATGACTATGCCTTATAGAATCTTCAATTGACATATGGAAGCTAATCGTCTCATCCTAGAAATCTCATTTTAACGACTTATAATATCTTTTACCAAAAATAGGAAAACTCCTTTATCTTCTTGCCTCAACATCTGTCTCAAAAGACTGGAAGAGAACACTAAAATGGATCCCTTTAATCATATTCTTAACTTAGAAACCATCCTCGTGCTCTTTGAAAATACCAAACTAAGATCTGTGCAAAAATAACACCACTCTCCCCTTCTCTTTGCTTTCGGTGGCTAAAGAGCCAAAAATTTAACCTGTAAGCCATCGAAAGCTTTGCTTTCAATGGCTAAAGACAGCTGTGAAAGCCTGCCTAAGCTACCGAAAGCACAGAACTGCTTTTAGCTGTCTCAAGCTCCTGTTCATATTCAAGTTCCACATATGCAAGCTTCTCCTTCACATCATGGACAATTTCACGCTCTACAGTGGTGGTGAATGAATACCCTCTCTCTGTCAAGATCTTCATTAATGCATCTGTCAAATTTTGCTCCGTAAGATCCAATCTAAGTATAGCATGAGGCAGGGCATATCCTTCATAAATTGGCACTGTGTAACTAACACCATCCCAAAATCTATCACAATACCAATTGCACGACCATTTTCATACAAAGACAGAACTGCCTGAATGGAAACATACATAACAGGCACATTAAAAGTTTCAAACATGATCTGAGTCATCTTCTCTCTATTTTCCTTTGGATTTAGGGGAGCTTCAGTAATAAGTACAAGATGTTCTACTGGAGTAAATCGAAGCTCATTATAGAATGTGTGATGCCAAATCTTCTCCATGTCATTCCAGTTGCTAAAAATATCATGCTCAATAGGATATTTCAATGTAAGAATACCTCGTTTTGACTGAGCCTCGTCACTCACATAGGCATCTTTCTGGCCCATGCCAACCATAACTCCAGTGTTTCGGGGATGACCAACAATACTAGGGAACACTGCTCTTGGTGCATCATCACCTGCAAATCCAGCCTTAGATTTTCATGCTTTTGAAGTCTAAAAGGACCAATCATGTATGATCTTATATTTACAGGTGTCCGAACTTGGTTCACCTCTGCATATAAAATGTCTACTCTGAAGGCCCCATGCCTAAAGAATGTTAAAACCTTTGTACTTGGCATTGTGTTACCTTTGAGGAACACAATTTGTCATTTTTTGTTACTCTGAACTTCCATCTTCAGACACCAAAGCAGATCCCTTCCAAACCAAAACAATAGAAAATGGAAAACTCTCTTGAATCTTGAATTCACACACTTTGAATGTCGGACTAAGAATATCACATTGAAGAGCACATTCTCAAGCCACCCACTCACTTGTATTCATTGTCCGCCTCGGTTTCTTTCCAAAAGTCTCGGTCAATATTTGGATATTGCAGGAATACGAGAACCTGAGCCAACAACTTCAACCGCATTAATCTTATCTACAGTAACTCGTGCTTTAATCAAAACCTTCTCGCATGGCCCTTTGACACGCTCAAGCATCGATGGTGCAAGATGTTCAAATTCATCCTGTTTGATAAACCCTCTAACATCTTTCTCATCCATTAAACACTCAATCTACCTGAGGATTTAATGCAGTTGCGTGGCATGTGAATTATTTTGGTATATTGCATGGCATATGGGCTCGGCTTTGGACATTTGGACAATGTAGTGCTTAAGTGTTTTGTCTTAATGCTAACATGTGTATGGCCTGTGATGATGACAAGTATTTGAAAGATGGACTCGATGCTTGTATGACTCATGTATTGACTATTTGAATTTGGTAAATACATAGGTTTGGTGAATAGGATTTAATACCTAGGTCTTGTTAAGCACACACCATATTTATAAATAAAATATGGTTTTTTATTTGAAAATATGAAAAAGAACAAAAAATAAAAATTTTGGCAAACTTAATAAGGATTTTGTAATGCAGGTCAAGGAAAAAGAAACCAAAGGGTTTCTGGGAAAGAGTGATCAATGGGAGCTTTGATGAAGACCTGGAAGTTAATATACTGGCCATTAAACTTTAGAAATGAGCGTATTTTCAAATAAAAATGAGAAAACACTCCAAAAATACTAGTGCATTTTTGGTCTCTAACATCTGGCTCCAACTGGGATGGAGACCTCCCTGTGAGGTTTCCAAGAACCTAGTAGTTCCAGTCGCCTTTACCATTGAGCATGGAGTCATCTGGCCTTTACCAGTTGGCTATGGAGTCATCTGGCCTTCACAACTGATCCCCTGCAAACCTATAGCCTGCCTGTGAGGTTTTAAGAACAAGCAGACCTGTGCCTGTCCATTTAAATTGAAAATCCTACGACCTACTCAATGATCATCCACAATTTTTATTGTGTCTAGTCCATTGGGATATGGAGTCATTTAATTCCATCACTAGATCTCTACAATCTTTATTCAAACTCTGAATGCAAATTCACTGCTGAAAACTAACAAACTAAAAAGAAACTCCAACCATGCTTGATGGCGAGCTAATTATCTACCTATTCCTACTCTTAACCAATAAAAATATACTCATCATGTGACATCATGCTTCCAATGAAGCCATGATAACATCAAACTATTTACAAAATATCTTTTCATGCAGATAAATGTCAAAGAACACTTCATGTCGTGCAACAAAATTTCAACTTGCAGAGCATACTTACAATCATCATTTGTTTTGATTCCAAAGATTGCACAACTGAAGACTTCTGAAAAACATAACTCCATAGAAACGACTACTAGATCATAGAAAGAAGTTAACTCTGCTTGCTTCTCAATCCTTTCTTCTCCTTCTGATATATGGATCTGCTCATAAACAGGTTTCTACAATTCTGAAAATAGAAGTGAGTTGATTTGACTACTAACCCCTTCATGTTTGATATCTTCTTCATAAATTATATCAGTCTTTTGTTCATGAGATGTTTCAAACATAAGAGAAGATCTTAAATCTTCAGGTAGATTAAACTCATCATATTTAATGTCTTCTGCAAACATAGAATGGTTGATTTCAACATGATATTGTTCCTTGATGGGCAAAGAAAAAGGCTCATCAAAATCAGATTCGTAGTTGTTATATATTGGTTGGTTGCTTCTCAAGTCAACATCATTTGTTGTAGAAATCTATTCTTCTTCATCTTCATAATTATCAAAAATCRGAGAACAAAAAATCCATGCATCTTGMAAAGAAGAACATACAATCTTCAGATCCTTTTCTTCACTTACAGGTGAGAACATATTGTAGGCAACCTCTTGAAAAAATTCAGTAAATTATTCTTCTATAACTATTTCTTCATACAACTGAAAGGCAACAGGTGCATTAGAGACMAGGCTTGATGCATCTACAACCATGCACTCATAATTAATTGTATCAAGAAAATCTTCCTCAACAACATAATTTTCATCTTTACAAACATAAGAATGAACYACCTCCTGYTRAACTTGCTTCTCAAATTCATCACAACAATCTTCAAAGAGACTTTCAGCTGAAAATTCATCTTTACAAAACAAATGAAAAGCATCATGAAAATTTTCTAGTGAGTGAATACTTAAAGATGGAAGAGATCGACACCAATCAAGGGATGCTCCCTTCAATGAATATCTGAAAATCTTAATTTGAACATCCTCGTGTATGATTTCAAGCCGATGAATAAAGTCATGAAAATCTAGCAAGTGTTCAGCTGGAACTTCCCACTCTTCTCCTCGAAATCTGGGAAGAATTTTTTCCCATTCATCTCTACTAGGTACTGGATGAGGGTAACCAGAAATATTTGAGAAATTGCAAAATGCATACCTCTCATTCATTTCATACCAGTGGAGTCACCAACAAATTTTTGAATAATGAAGTCACCACTGAATCCATCCTTCATGGAGTCACCATATAGATGATTACAACCAATATAATGTCCAGGATTTGTCTATCATCAAAGATAGATCTTGTCGTCTCCCAAGGAAGTTGAGCTTCAATATCCTCTCCCCGACAATGATGCCAATTTGTTATCTTTCCAGGAGTCCTTCTCAGGTTATATCTTGAAGAAGCCTGGTAACTTAAAGTGTGATTGTTTTTGTATTTGTGTGTTTGGATCAAATGGGAAATACTAACCTACTAGATTTGTATCAAGACAGTCAATTGTATACAACATATGAGACAATGCTCTCAAAAATCAATGATCAGGTATATAACTTAACTAGTGGGTGAAGAATTATAAATTTATCAACCAGATCAGATGGGTGATGGGTTGAATAAAGATAGTACTGATTTCTTATTTAATCAAGCTTATGAACTAACTAATGAGATAACAATCATTAGCATTGAAGACAAACTTGAATCAATAACAACCATCAAAGTACAGGAAAATAAGTAAATGGGCATCTGACATCAATAGATGAGAGGAACTTTTGATCTGTATTATATCATATGAAAAGTCTATTACAATATGGTGTAGCCTCAGTCTCTCTAGACTCGAACCTCCCTAGCCCTTCATGACCGATTGACTTTATAGCCTTTACAATATACAAATGAGATCCTATCAAGAAGGATCGAGAATACTAAAGATATCATAATATAAAACTAAATACCAAAATAATAGGAACAAATCCTATATAAAGGGAGTCAAATCATATCCTAATACTAAGTATTTGATAACTGGTCATGTATGTTGGATGATGACTATGCCTTCTAGAATCTTCAATTGACATCTGGAAGCTAATCGTCTCATCCTGAAAATCTCCTTTTAACAACTTATAATATCTTTTACCAAAAATAGGAAAACTCCTTTATCTTCTTGCCCCAACATCTGTCTCAAAAGACTGAAATAGAACACTAAAATAGATCCCTTTAATCATATTCTTAACTTAGAAACCATCCGCGTGCTCTTTGAAAAGACCAAACTGATATATGTGCAAAAATAACACCACTCTCCCCTTCTCTGTGCTTTTGGTGGCCAAAGAGCCAAAATTTTAACCTGTAAGCCACCAAAAGCTTTGCTTTCGGTGGCTAAAGACAGTTGTGAAAGCCTACCTGAGCCACTGAAAGCACATAACTGATTTTATCTATCTCAAGCTCCTATTCATAGTCAAGTTCCACATATGAAAGCTTCTCCTTCACATCATGGGCAATTTCACACTCTGCAATGGTGGTGAATGAATACCCTCTCTCTGTCAAGATCTTCATTAATGCATCTATCAAATTTCGCTCCGCAAGATCCAATCTAAGTATAGCATGAGGCAGGTCATATCCTTCATAAATTAGCACTATGTAACTAACACCATCCCAGAATCTAGCACAATACCAGTTGCACGACCATTTTCATACAAAGACAGAACTACCTAAATGGCAACATACATAGCAGGCACGTTAAAAGTTTCAAACATGATCTGAGTCATCTTCTCTCTATTTTCCTTGGGATTTAGGGGAGATTCAGTAAGAAGTATAGGATGTTCTACTGGAGCAACTCAAATCTCATTATAGAATGTGTGATGCCAAATATTCTCCATGTCATCCTAGTTGCTAACAATATCATGCTCAATAGGATACTTCAATGTTAGGATACTTCTTTTTGATTGAGCCTTGTCACTCACATAGGCATATTTTTGGCCCATGCCAACCATAACTCCAGTGTGTCATGGATGACCAACAATACTGGGGAACACTGCTCTTGGTGCATCATCACCTGCAAATCCAGCCTTAGATTTTCATGCTTTTGAAGTCTAAAAGGACCAATCATGTATGAGCTTATATTTACAGGCGTCCAAACTTGGTTCACCTCTGCATATAAAATGTCTATTGTGAAGTCCCCAAGCCTAAAGAATGTTAAAACCTTTGTACTTGGCAGTGTGTTTCCTTTGAGGAACACAATTTGTCATTTCTTGTTGCTCTGAACTTCCATCTTCAGACACCGAAGCAGATCCCTTCTAGACCAAAACAATAGAAAATGGAAAACTCTCTTGAACCTTGAATTCACACACTTTGAATGTCAGACTAAGAATATCACACTGAAGAGCACATTCTCAAGCCACCCACTCACTTGTATTCATAGTCCGCCTCGGTTTATTTCCAAAATTCTTGGTCAATATTTGGATATTGCAGGAATACGAGAACCTGAGCCAACAACTTCAACCACATGAATCTTATCTATAGTAACTCATGCTTCAATCAAAACCTGCTCGCAGGGCCCTTTGACACGCTCGAGCATCGGTGGTGCAAGCTATTCAAATTCATCTTGTTTGATAAACCCTCTAACATCTTTCTCATCCATTAAACACTCAATTGACTTGAGGATTTAATGCGGTTGTGTGGCATGTGAATTAGTTTGGTATATTGCGTGGCATATGGGCTCGGATTTGGACATTTGGACATTGTAGTGCTTAAGTGTTTTGGCCTAATGCTAACATGTGTATGGCTTGTGATGATGATAGGTATTTGAAAGATGGACTCGACACTTGTATGTATCATGTATTGACTGTTTGACTTTGGTAAATACATAGGTTTGGTGAATATGATTTAATACCTAGGTCTTGTTAAGCACACACCATATTTATAAATAAAATATGGTTTTTTATTTCAAAATATGAAAAAGCACAAAAACTAAAAAATTTGGCAAACTTAACAAGGCATTTTTAATGTAGGTCAAGGAAAAAGAAACCAAAGGGTTTATGGGCAAGAGTGATAAATGGGAGCTTTCATGAAGGCCTAGAAGTTAATAGATTGGCCATAAAACTTTAGAAATGAATGTATTTTCAAATAAAAATGAGAAAACACTCCAAAAATACCAGTGCATTTTTGGTTGCTAACGCACCCAAAACCCTAGTAAACTATATGGCATCCAAATTTTTTGATCTTCCACCTATTACCCTAGGGTAATAGATTGGTTGAATCAACAAACAAAAAAATGATTCAAATCCTTAAAATAATAGTCAAATACAACAAGTGTGATTGGCACACAAAACTAAACTTTGATTTATGGGTTAATCAAATAACATCAAAGACACATATGGGCGAAATTACCTACACTACGGGGAATGGAACCCCTTATGTTCTTCCTATTCACCTACATATTTCATCCTTGAGGTTGGATATTGTTGAGGAAGAATATGATTTCCATCCTTTACAACATCATTTAGACACCCTTATTGAACTAGAGTAGGTTAACAAATATGCATTCCAACACCTTTAAAAGAAGTAATACATTTTGATAGTTCATTCAATAAAATAGCCACGATGGTAAATTACAAAGTAGGCATGTAAAAATTCTCACACAAAAATCTAGTTGCAAAGAGGAAACTAAATTGCTAAGCATAATAATCTAGTTGCTAAGAGGAAAGAAAACTCGTAAGAATGAGACAAAAAATAAAGAAGAGACAATGAGCTATTGAATTTATTATTTTACAATGAGAGAGTGATACATATATATAGAACTCTTCACAAGAGAAGTGTGCACTAGGGTTAGGTCTTGTAATGTACCAAATTATTAAGATATCAGAATAAACCAGAAGTAAACACCATGTACACCAATGTGAGCATGGAGCACAACTCCAATATAGATAACACAAACAAGTTGTACAATAACTCCTTAAATAATAGGATAACCTCCTCCAAATACCAAATTGTATTCATGATCACAATTCAGATGTCCACAATAATAAATACATGATCTCTATATATACCTATTCACACACTACATGTGAGGCCCATTTACTATTAGGATGACACTATTACTTATAAATTTACACATTACACATACATTTATCCCCATATATGCCCCCCCCCACCCTCCTTCAAAAATCTTTGTCTTGAAATATTTTCAATTAAAAACATCACATGTGATGAAATCAAGTAATATGATTTTCTTATGTTACTTCTTTATTCATTCCATTGACGATGATCCATCCATCCAATATCATTTCTTTTCAGTCTTAATCCTTGGTGGCTAGTTGTTGCATAATTTTCTTTCCTTTGATTCCATGTATTATTGTTGTAACTTCTCCTATTTGTAGTGGTTGTTGGTCTTTGATAATAGCTTGTTGAAGAGTGGTTTTGTTATGCCTTGTTCCATGAATATTGATAAGTATTCCATCTTCTTCCTTGATAATGCTGATATACACCTTCTTGTATTCCTTGAAATATTTTCTGATAATGAGGGTGTCAATATGGTTTCACATTTGAAGATTTTTCTTCACTTTGCACACCCATTTGATCTATCTTCTTTTCAGAGACAATGACATCCTCTATCCTCTTTGCTTGGTATTTTATAACTCTATCCTTGGAGATAATACCATCATATTTGGCATGTACATCCTTTAGATGGAGTTCAAATTCTTCAAGTATCTTCCGGTGACCTTGAATCTTGTATTCTTTCTCCTTGTGAAGCTACAATGTCACCCAATTTATCAAATTCTGATGTCCTTCAATTATGGATTTTGTTTTTTATTTTACCTCATCAGTATTTAAGGATTCCTCAACCTTATTGAAAATTTCCTTTGCAACTCTTTTGCTATATTCTTCATCCAAGATCCTGGTTACTTTTTCATTTTGATAATTCTTCTTTTCTTCTTTCAATCTTGTCACCTCATCAAGTAGTTTTTTATTATGGTTCTGTAATCTACATATCTCTTCATATTTATTTTTTAATTATTCCCTTGACTCGTCCTTTTCCCATTTCCCTTTCCTAATATTTCCCTATTTTAATTTTTGAACCTCCTTAATGAGTGTTTCATTAAGGTCTCATATCTTGGATATCTCATCACCCTTCTTCTTGATATCTTATTTTTATTCATTTAACTCATCTTAAATTGTATAGATTCATCCATTTTTGTATCCCTAATCCATTTATCTGAGAGGATTTTTTCAAATTATTCCCATGTGAGGTTCCATTCTTATCCACACTCATCCACCACTTTCAAGCTTCACCAAAAAGATAAAATATTTATGTTAAAGAATTCCTATCATATTCCTTTACCAATCTCAACCATTCCATAGGATTGATTTCCTCTTTATCTTCATCTCATGTAAATTTAGGTATTTCTATTGATTTTTAACTAAGGTCTAATCACAACCCTCAACTTACAAATTCAATATATCAAGAATATTGATATCAAACAATTATAATCATTTTCCCAATACAATATTCTATGTTTTCTCTTTCCAATGACTTTTGAATCAACTCAATCGGACATGTCAATCAAAATTTATGATAGTTTCAAGTGACATACCTATCAAACCCTGATTTGAAGTATGTCCTTCTGACTGACCTTCCTTCTGATGGATTTCTGAAATTTCAGCCCTTCTAAGTTTGAAATTTTAGCATGTATTACTCTAAAATGTCTTCTCTGCAATGATATAGGTCCGACCATAATTTTATGTTCCAAGTGGAATTTATAGTAACTTTCCCAAACTTTGCTGAATTTTGGCCTTTTCTGGAGAGTGAAATCGTACAGAGTGCCATGTGTCCCCTATTTAATACTAGATTCTAAAATTTGTACCAGAAATACTATGGATTGTCTTATTTCCAATGAAATTGGTGGCACAAAATTTAGGTCCTCACTGAATAAGACATGACTATTTCACCTAGAACACCTATTTGAGAATATTTATAGGACTAGTCAAATAACTCTACCTTCCACAGACTATTTATTGGAAATTAAAATTATCAAAACTTTGAAATTTTTACTAGGTGAAAACTTCTATATTTTCTCAATATTCTATAAATTTCACAGTCTGAAACATAACCAAGAAAAAGTTATATCGAAATTCCCAAAATGACTCATTTGAGATTGATTCCAGGGCTAGTAAAAATCCATAACTTCCACGTGTTGTATCTTAGAAAGTATAATGAATCGAAACCTAAATTTTTTACCACATGTACTTGGATAATTATTCTAAGTAACCTATAAGTTTCTCTATCTGAAAATTCTTAGAACAAAATTTATAGTGAAAATACTAATATGACTCATTTGAAGAAGAAAAACCCTAGGATCAATGCTCTGAAACCAATTGTAATGCACCAAATGCTTAATATATCATAATAAACCAAAATTACACACCATGTACACCAATGTGAGCATGTCACATAATTCCAAGATATATAACAAATATGATTTATACAATAACTCCTCAAAGAATAGGAAAACCTCCTCCAAATACCCAATTACATTCATACATCACAATTTACATGTCTACAATAATGAATACATAATATTTACAGATATCTATTCACACACTACACATGAGGCCCCTTTACTATTATGACACCCTATTACCTTACATTAACACATTACATGTAAATTTATCCCCATATATCCCCCTCCTTGGACTCATATCATATACATTTAGCTCTATATATGCCCCCCTTGGGTCATAATAGGGCTTCCTTGTGCATGCACATGTGACTCCAAAATTAACAAGCAATAAGTGGAGTTAACTAGCCAAAAATGAAGTTGTCTAGTTATTATTGGAATTAGAACTTCCGATGATAATACTAGTAGTAAGTGGAGTTATTTGGATAATAATAGAGTTAAACATGCATAAGTAAAAACTCATGCATGTTGAACTAAAATCCACAGTTAAAGTGACTAAAATATAACTCACACTAAATGATACTCTAGTGGAAGTGTGCACTTGTCTAGGAGGAAAATATTCCCATGGAAGGATGAATATTCAAGTTGAAGTGAGATTTGATCATTGTCACCTCCCCTTGCTAAACATAGACCTACTATAAATATATAATTTATAAAATAGAAATGTTATACATGCTATAAATAGTCATTCTATAAATATACATGCTAAAAACAACAATCCCCTTGAACTGTAGGAAAATAGGGAAAATGTGGATGTACACCCCCCCCCCTCGAGTAAAATATATGGATCTCGATAATATGTAGCCATGTTAGGTACCCATGTACAAAATAACTATGGAAACAAAAGATGAGGTAAAGAGGGAAAGAATAGTGGGAAGAAAATCTCCCCTCAAAAGAGAATCCTAGCTATGTTAGCTTCTATGCAACTATGCCCTTAATTCTCACAAGATATTGCAAAGATGTAAACTTATGCTTGGTGAAGGTATTTGTGAATATTTCTATAACTTGCTCTGAATACAAACAATAATGCAGATCAATGACCACATTACTGATCTATCCTTGGATGAAGTGCATGTGTATTGGATATCTATAGAACTTTAATGTACTCTGATTATCACACTATATAACAATGAGTTGATGACTGTACACCATTCTGTGTGAGAAAGAACTGCAATCAGATGGCCTAAGTTGTAACATTAATTGCACCCATGTATTTTGTCTATACTGAAGACAAAACAATGGTAGATTACATTTTGTTGGACCAAAATATAAGACTAGATCCAATATTGAGGAAATAACCCAAGGTATACTTACAATATGTTGCATCACGAACCCAATTTGAATCAGTGTAACCATAAAGGTCTAAAATGCACCTTGATGCATAATGTATACCAAAGATATTGGTTTTCTTAACAAGCTGAAGTATCTTCTTGACATCCTTCCAATGTAGTTCATGTGGATCTTGCATATATCTGGAAACAACTCCAATAGTATATGAGATGTCAATATGAGCATGGGTGAGATATAAAAGACTCTCAATCAACTCTTGATACTTGGTACAATCGACCAAAGGTGCAGTGTAACCATCTTCTATCCTAACCCCAGATAGGAAGGGAGACACAACTGGCTTGCAATATGTCATCTGAAACTTGATAAGTATATCTTTGACATACTTGGACTATGACATCTTGATTCTTGAATCATAATAGCTAATTTCAAGACCAAGAAAATAATGTATCGGTCCCATATATATCATGGAAAACATGTCATGCAATATGGACTTGATTGCAACAATAAATGAGACAAAACTCCATGTGATTAGTAAGTCATCTATGTATAATACTATGAGCAAGAGAGAAAAAATATGTCTCAATATTTACACATTAGGATCATACTTGCAATGAGTAAAACCTTGAGAGAGAAGGTGAGAGTCCATCTTGGAATACCAAGAATGGGGTGCTTGTTTAAGTCCATAAAAGGATTTATTCAATCTACAAAAAAATGATGGATCTTTAACATACCCCTATGGATGCTCCATATATATCTGCATGGAGAAAATAATTCTTGACATATTTTAACACTCTGTAAATTTTGTCCGACTGATAGACAAATGATAGAGGTAATTGTTTCAACCTATTTTAGAGTTGGGCACTAGCTTGCTCAGCTCAGATAGGTCTCTCCCATGTCACTTAATATTTCTTTAGTGATCAATGGATAGATTTAGTTTTTTGGGGGGGGGTTTGATAAATGTGTTGGCTAGGAAGCGGAGGGACACTCAGGGATATGGAGTTGTTTTCCCTTGGTTATGGAAGGCTACAAATATTAAGGAAAGAAGCGTGAAGTGTGAACTGCATAGAAAACAAGTTGATTGAGATTGGGTCGAAGTGGCCCAAAGAGAAGAAAAGACAGAGCGAAGTAAGAGAAAGCAAGTCGTTGGACGGGGAGATTGAGGAAGGCAGATTAAAAAGAAATATGGATCATGGACGAATCAGAAAATGAAAAAATCCACCAATATATGCTTTGGATCACCTCGCAAGAAAGAAGGGAAGACAGGTTGGTGAAGCCCCAAAAACACAGGTCAAGTTGACCTAGGGTTTTAGACACCCAGGGTTTGGTATTTAGGGTTTTGACACCTAGGTTTCGGCCTAAGGTTGTCCGAGAGTCATTGTAATGTATAAATAAAGGTCTAGAGGACCTGGGATCGGGTCGATGTTGTTGATTGATTCATCATTCATGCATGTTATGAGTGATTATTACTGCTATGAGAGAGAAGTTTTGTGAGAGAGAGAGCATTCTCATATTGTACGACCTTCATCTAGGTGCGAAGATCAACCCTGCAACTGGGTGCACAGGGAGGGAAGATAGAAAGAAGAAAAGAGAGAAGGAGAGAAATATATGCAAGCTAAGAGCGTAGATAGAACTGTATGATTTCATCCAATATATTATAAGCACAGTTCTGTGGATGTAGCCCTAGGGAGAGGGTGAACCATGTATATCCTGTTGTTATGTGTGATTGATGTTGTGTTCTTCTGATCTATGATATACTATTAATGAAATATTGTGTTAGATATGAGATATAAATCATGCAATAGGCTTAGTAAAGATAAGGAATAACTAGATCTGTGTGAGAGTGTTGCCCTGGATCCACTTTTCATTCCCTCTGGTTGTAGACACCTGTGTCATGCAACCCCCTATAGATACTTCGGGTGAGACTACATCTTCTTTGTAGGTGTTACCGAAAGGGCCATTAGTTAGGGCTTGTTGGCGCGTTGTTAGAATTGATCCCTGGATCTTCCCCTGTGCCAACAAATGGTTCTGTTGCCCACACAGAAGTAAGTAACTTTCCCACCTTTGATGGTTTGAATCACTTAGAAACGTTTTTACTCGAATTTGAAGAAACTGTGCCAGTACAACAAAGACTGTTGGCACTGGATGAGGCTTTGAAAGATACTCCAACAATATTGTGGGGGACACATAAAAGGAACATTGTGAACTGAATACAATGTCGCACTTTGATGACAACGCACTTTTTAGAACAAGTTGAAGGATGCGAAGTTAGATACAAAGTTCAAAGTTGTCTGAAATACTATGTACAAAGTTGTGAGAAGGCATGGAGAGGAATTCCTTAGGAGTAGTGAGTGCATAAATTCATTAACACACTGTATACAACGTCTATTAATTGGTATCTTCAAGTAGAATTGTGCCTCACCACTGCATATTGGGAAGGTGTGACTCATAACTTTGTAGCTACATTTTCAATTGAAATCCGGTACCCTTTAGTAGATCAAGCATTACAGGTTGTAAGACAAAAGGTATTTGAGGAGGCACCTAGCCTCGCTTTGGAGCAAGACGAGGATGAATGGACTGCACCTCCTCAAAAATTGCAAGGATGTTACAATATCAATGCCGATGAAGATGATGATCCTAAGAATGTGAACATCGTAGAAACAAAAGGAAAAAGAGACGTAGAAGGACCATGAGTTGAACAACCTTTCATTGGACAACCGATCAAGATCAATAAAGTTAATTTTTGGACAGAGAAAGAACCTAAGCTTGCTAATGTTGGAGATTATTGGGATGCTTCCACCATTGATAATATCACAAAATTACTGCATGAATATCAGGACTTGTTCCCAACCAATTTCACTGATATGAAGGGCATAAAAGGGCCCATGGGAGAGATGAGGATCCCCTTAGAACCATATGCAAGGCCATTCAAGCAGAGACCCTATAGATTGAATCCCAAATATAAGGAGAAAGTGAAGATTGAATTAGATAGAATGTTGGAAGAAGGAATCATAATCATATAACCTGTTGAAGAGTTAGAGTGGATTAGTCCTATGGTGGTACAAGATAAGAAGACAAGAGAGATCAAGATCTGTATGGACCTCAGGAACCCGAATGGCGCCTGTTTGCATGACCCATTCCCTACACTATTTATAGATGAAGTGTTAGATAATGTAGGAGGACAAGAGGTATATTCCTTTACAGATGGATTTTCAGGTTATCACCAGATAAAGATTTCCGAGGAAGATTGCCATAAGACCACATTTGCAACAAAATGGGGTTCCTACTAGTATACAATGATTCCTTTCGGATTGAAGAATGCACCAGCCATATTTTCCAGGGTGGTGGTCGAAGCATTCAAGGAAT
This sequence comes from Picea engelmannii, assembly GCA_009831015.1. Taxonomy (NCBI): domain Eukaryota; kingdom Viridiplantae; phylum Streptophyta; class Pinopsida; order Pinales; family Pinaceae; genus Picea; species Picea engelmannii. Next base: position 159,377 of record ML782846.1, read on the forward strand.
TTTTACACAAATGTTTGGAAGCATATTTTGATGATTGGACTGTTTTTAGCTTATTACAAAATCATATTGAATGTTTAAGACTAATGTTGGATAAGTGCATGCAATGTCAGATTTCCATGAATCTGAAGAAGTGCATCTTCTTTTCACCCTTTGGAGTGTTGTTGGGCCATATTGTGTGTAAGTAGGGGTTGTTGGTAGATTCATTCAAGATTTCCATTATTGTTGATCTACCCCATCCTACTTTAGTTAGACAATTGCGCACTGCGTTGGGACATACTGGATACTAAAGGAAGTTCATTAAGGGACATAAGCATTGGTGTACGTGTTAGGGAAAGTTTCAAAGCTTCAAAGGCTTTGTTGGAAGTCTCATCCCATACAAAATCGTAACCCTTATTCAATAGTCAAGTAAATCCTAATGTTAACTCAATGTAATTGGGGATGAATTGATGAAAAACATTTGTCTTCCCTTGCAAACTTCGAAGTTGGCATAGTGTGGAAGGAGGAGGGAGATTAAGGATAGCCTCAACCTTCAAAGGGTCCACCCTAATTCCATGAAGTGACACAATAAAACCCAGAAGTCAGCTGGACTCCACACAAAAAACACATTTGTGTGGGTTTAAACGTATACGATAGTAACAACAATGAATGAAAATGGCTCAGAGATGGGCCAGGTGATCTTGGTGATGCATGGAATGCACCGATATATCATCGAGATACGGTTGTATGATGTGCTTGATATCATGAAAAAAATAAGACATGGTGCGTTGAAAATTCACACCATCGTTCTTTAAATCGAAAGGAAGTTTCTGGTAGGAAAAGGTACCCCAAGGAAAATGAAAGCAGTCTTGTGTTGATCCGCAGGCAAAATATTAATCTGGTTATAGCTAGAGAAATCGTCCATTAAAGAGAAGATTGCACTCCCAACGCAATTGTCGACAATCTGGTCAACGAAGGGGGTTGGGTAATTTTCCTTAGGACAAGCTTTATTAATATCCCTATAATCGATAGATACACAGATCGTGCCTTGTTTTTTGTTGACCAAAACTAGATTGGATACCCAATTGGTTAAAGCCATAGGATAGATAAAGCTATCCTTAAGAATTTTTTCAACTTCGAGCTTGATGGTAGTAGCTTTATGAGGGTGGACCAGGCGAAGTCTCTGTCGAATAGGTTTAGAGTCCGGGTAGGTCTTAATTTCATGCACAACGATATCGGGATCAATACCCGACATCTCTTCGTAGCTCCAAGTGAAAACATCATGAAATTCTTGAAAGATATCTTTATAAGTGACGACTTCATCATCGGAACATGCAGCTCCGATGTGAACATTTTCAATGACTCCAGGTTTAATGGATATGTCGAGAGGAATGGTGGGTGAAATGTTACTCAGGTTCCCTTCATAAATCACATCATGTGTTGACTTGGGGACACAGGAAATGCCAACAATGGTTGACAAAGTTGAAATCTATTGGTAATTCTCTATGGTGTGATGTTCTAGGAAGAGAATGGAACCATGATGTCCATCATCCCATGGGGTATCTTCCATGGACATAACTAACATGATCATCTCATCCGTAGGAAATATGAAGTGAAATGGATCAAGAGATGAATCGCAAAGAGAGGGAGTATAAGGGGTTACCGATTGAATGGCTTGATAAGCATATTCAACTGGACTTAAGGGAATTTGTTCTCCATAGCGAAGATAATCACCAGGATTAGGTACTATCCATAGGTCATGAGACGTGGGGGTTTCATGGACAGAGGTGGAAATCATGTTGATTGAGGTTACAAAAGGAGGTGGAACATCGGGTGGTGGTATGGGGAAGGTTCCCATCAAAGTGGAATATTTCAGGAGACCCACCCCTACATTCTTGCACCCAGGAGGTGTCTTCGAGATAAAGGGTACGTTGCTAGTACGGGAATCAGAATTGAAAAAGGCCAGTTGGTCAACCGTAACAACTTTTCCTTGGTGTGGGAAACATAACATGCGGAAAAGTGTGGACACAAATGTATGCATGGATTCAATCCAACTACGACCAAGTAAGAGGTTATGATCAAGAGGCACATCAAAGACCTCAACCTCAACATTGACCAATTTGCCTTCCAACGTAATAGACAATGAGGGAAGAACATCGTAGGGTTTAAAACTAGAACCATTGAAATCCTTAAGTGTATTGTGTGATTCAGTGAGGGGGGGAGAGCCAATGGATTTCCAACAAGAAACAAACATAACACATGTCAAGGCACCCTCGTCAATAACAGTTTGACAGATGTTCTTGTTCTCAAAAAAAACTTGGATATGAAACGCTAACCGAGTAGGTAGCCTTGGAATGTGATCTTCCAGGTCAAATATTATCAAATTCGTATATGTGGGATCAATTCCACTGATGGCATTTAATAGTGCCTTCCGTTGAGTAGGACAACTTTGAAGGACTTGGAGAGTTGACATCTTAGAGGGTTCTTGCACAAGGTTTTCTACAATGTTGTAGTTTTGAGCAGCACGTGCATGAGGATTGAAGGAAGACTTCCAAACAACACCCTTTGGAGGAGGGCAGAGAACTGTATCGAAATACAGTCATTCAAGATGAAGAGGACCATTGGGAGGTGGAGTTGAAGGAGGTGGTTGAACCAACGAAGGTGGTAAATCGTCAACTTTCTCTTTTTAAGGAGAATAATCTTTGGCTTGAGTGGTGATGACAACGTCGTTCTTGGTAGAATTACAAGTACACATAAGGACATATGAAGTGGTGGAAGGAGAGGGTTGGTCATGAATGACCAGTTGGGCCTAATGTTGGCCCTGATTGTCTTCTTAACTTATTCAGAATTCATTTCAGTAATGTTTTGATGCAATTATTTGTTTTCTTTATCTTCCTACACACCTTTTTATTTCAAGAATAACTCAGATTCATCGCCTTATTTATCCTTTGTCCTCTGGAGAGTTCTATCAGTCAATGAATTGTTTTTGTTCACTTTCATAATTTTGACTCCATAGCCCATAATATTCCCCCCTTCTTTGCCAACAAATTTATTAAAAATCCTCAAAACAAACCAAACCTAGCCATCGTCTTCCATAGAGATCCCTCTCTGAGTTGACCAGGCTAGTGCCTCAGCTCTAAAGCTGGTTGAAACAGTTACCTCTGTCATTTGTCTATTCATCCAGACAGAATTTACAGAGTGCTAACATGTCATATTCACCAAAAGACCAAAATAGACCATAACAAAATCACTAGACCATAACAAAATCATTAGACCATAACGATTCACTAGATATATATACAATGTAAGTGTGTGAGTGTGCTTGTGAATGACTCCTTGAGGGGTGTTTATACTTTTTCTAGGTAATGTCTTCCCTTAATTTAGGGCTTCTGGAGATCACTTGTTACAACCACTTTACCCCTTTGACTAATTGACTTGTAACTAACTAGGGCTTCTTAACCCTTCCTTGGGGCTTCCAACATCACAAGGCCATATCTCCCTAACCATGAGGAACAATGTGGCATTCCACATATTACTGGAAATGACACGACATGAACTATTAATAAATGATAGTATTACCTACAATTTCATTTTCCTTCATGTATTTATTCCTCAATCAACTTCAGGTCCCATAACCACACCTACAGGGATATGTGTAGACTACAACAAATGTACTCAACTAACTCACCATCAATATTGATTATAGATATGATAACCAACTATAAAATGATATTGTCCACATATTTGGTTCTTCTAGACTTCTCCAAGGGTTGACATCAATCTCTAAGGGTTGACATCAATGACAACCAACTGTCCAAACCAATTGTCCAACATCTGCAAACTTAGGTAGGTGTTAATTATTAATTAGTTGGCATGCCTTAGCAAGTGGTGCCTTAGGTGAAATTGTCAAGGCATGGCACTATATTGGGGAGGTCATGGGTTCAAACCTTCATGATTCCCTCCTTTGTTGGTGCATTTTTATAACATATTGTGTATATATATGGTTTGTTTGTTATGGTTTATAACCGATGTTTTGATAGCCCTCCGTGTGAATACAGGTGTGGGAATATTGCAATATATATAACCTTATATAATGGGTCGAGGGATAGACCCTTGGCACTTTTTTCTGCCAGATAAACCTTTGAACATGCTTAAATAAAAGTTACAATATATATGGTTAAGAAACACATGAGTGGTGAAATGGTAAAAGGCACTTGGGTAAGGTTATGTGGGAGACCCGAGTTCGATCCTCCGAGCTCAAAATTTTTTTTGATAAACATAAACCATAATGGACAATGGGAGGTTGCCACATGGTATCCTCTCATTGGTCTATCTGCACCACATGTCAACATGCAATTGGTCTAATTGGACTGTACAATTTTCTAATCACCTGCCAACCTATCATGCCACATCACCTGCCTGACACATGTCACCATATGAGGTCACCACATCAGCATCATGCGACCTATATGGTCATGCCACATGTCACCCTTTCAATGGTGACATGTGTCACCTTAAACTTGTTGACTTTTTCCTTTTTTCTATGGTTTGACCCAAACTTTGACCATCCATAACTTTTGCATATGAACTCTTTTTTAGGTGATTTTTGCATCATTGGAAATATATCGCCGAGCTCTATGAATTGATGGAATTTTTGAGAGAATTTGTGATGATTGAATTTTGAGCATTTATGAATCCTTATAGATCTTTGTGAGCTTTATGGATCCTCTTGGACCTCTATGAGTGTTCTTGGATCCTCCTGGATCACTCCTCCCCATTGGAAACCTTTTGGAACACCAAAAGTTTTTATTACTCAACAACTAATTGAGGGTAAATCTCCCTCACCTTCCCTATCTCGATCCACTTTTATTTGCTTGGTTTTACTCCTTTAATACCAACTCAAATATATTCCACATCACCTTGATGTGAAGTCTTGATTCTTCTGTCAAGAATAACATCTTCTTGTAGCTCGTATATAAATACTCCAGAGAAAAATCATCAACTGTTGGAACCTGAATACTTTCATCTTCATCCATAATCATAGGAGGTTCATAAAGCTTCAAATTATCAACATTTACCACTGAATACATTTTCATGTAAAATGGTAGATCTAAACGAAAGGAATTAGGACCAATATTCTCCAAGATCTTCAATGGACCATATCGGATTGATCTTATCTTTTTACCTTCACCTTTCATTCTACCTTTGTTTATATGTAACCATACTTGATCACCGACTTCAAACTGATGATCAACCCGATGTTTTTCATGCCTTGCTTTGTACTTGGCTTGACTGTTCTCCAATTGTTCCTGTACTTCTTGATGTACCTGCTAGATATTCTGAATGAACCTTTTATCTTTACCTATATCATCTTGTCCATCCTCTTTACTTGCTTTTCCAAAATCAAATTCCATAGGATATTTAGGAAAATACCCCAAACATACTTCAAAAGTCATTTTATGAGTAGAATAATGCATGGCATGATTATAGGCATGTTTCACATAAGGAAACTTCTCACCCCATAATTTAGGATGCCTATTGCAGTATCCTCGGAGTATATGTACCACTGTTCCTTTTACCACCTATGTCTATCCATCTATATGTGGATGAAAAAATATGCTCTTATTTAGCTTAGTGTCCATGAGCTCCCATAGATGAGACCAAAATTTTCCCAAAAAGAAAGAATCTCGATCTGATATAATAGATGTAGGCAACCCAAAATGAACTCAAACATCTACAAATAACATATGTGTTGTATGTTCATTTGTGACCTATTTTTTGCATGGAATTAGAATACACATCTTATTGAATCTATCCATGAAGACATATAGATAATCATGACTTGTCCTAGACATCAGAAATCCCCATACAAAATCCATGGAGATATGTTGCCATGGATAGGAAGGTACTGGAAGTGGCGTATATAATCCCAACTTTTTTTTTCTAGGCTTTCTCATGGCACACATAATACAACCTTTTATATACTTGGAAATAGTCTCATTCATTTGATGCCAATAACAATATCTCTGCAAATGTGATACTGTCTTGCCAACCCAAAAATTACCAGAAATGAGAGATGTATGAGCTTCTCTAATTACATTTACTCTTTCATCCCTGGGTATACAAATCTTTCCAATATGATATAAAAAATTATCATGCATATAATAATCTGATTGTTGACTGTTGTGAGTTAATGCATCATACGCTTCTTTAAAATCATCGTCCTTAGCATATTGTTCAGTATAAATTTAATGAGATAAAGGATTATAAATTAATATTGTATATGCATTGATCACTGGTCTTGACAACATATTTGCAACCTTATTATGAATGCCTTTCTTATATTTGATTACCAAATGAAACTGTTGTAAGAAACCCATCCACCTGAAATGTCGTGATTATTGTAGCTTGGTCTGTGACTGCAAACACTATAATGGATGATGATCTGTATGAATTATTGTCTCCTTTCCCATTAAGTAATGCTTCCATTTCTTCACACTTTGTACCAATGCATAGAATTCCTTATCATATGTTGATAGTTAATCACAGCTTGAGTAAAAGTCTCAAAATGATAACATATAGGTTTACCTCGTTGCATCAAGAATTCTCCCATGGCATATCCGTTTGCATCGATTTGAATCTCAAATGGGTGTTGCAAATCTGGCAGAGCCAACACTGGTGCAATGCTTATCTTTTCCTTCAATGTCTTGAAGGATTTCTATTGTTGGCATCCCCATTGAAATATTTGTTTAACACTTGTTAATGCATGTAGAGGAGATGTGATGAAAGAGAAATTAGAAATGAATTTCCTCAAGTATTGTACGGATCCTAAGAATCTCCTGACTTCTATGCCAATAGTTGACTTGGGCCATTTCACACTGACTTCTACTTTTGCAGGGTCTATCTTTAATTGACCATTCCCCACAATATATCCCAAATATATCATAGAATTTTTTCCAAACTCACATTTAGACATCTTGATATACAACTTCTCCTTCTTCAAGAGTTCAAAGACTATATTGACATGATTTATATGATCTTACCATATTTGACTAAAATCAATATATCATCTAAGTAGATGATGACAAAATCATCTATGTGTTGATTTTGGGTAGCATCGAAAAAACATTCTTCCAGAGTACCCATGCTAACTTGGTTGAGGATAATGGCCCAGGCATAGTCCTAGGGACTCGAGGTGTTGATGGTTCTCCAGATGGAAATATCAGGCATACATTATCCTCATATTGGCCATGTGAATTGGCTAAGGAGAATGGCCCAGGCATAGTCTTTATCCTTGATCATGTGACTTGAAAAGGATTGAAAAAGACTCAGGGTACATATGTATCATGTAGAAATTTGCCTCAGATGGTCATGTGACTTTGCTAAGGATAATTCCCCAGGGAAATGATGTTCTCCATGTATTAGCATCAGGAAGACATTCTCCTCAGATGGCCATGTGACTTGGTTAAGGAGAATGACCTAGGTGTAGTCTCTATCCTTGATCATGTAACTTGACAAGGACTGATAGAGACTCAAGGTGCTATGTGGGAGAAGTATACATCAAATGGGTGCATGTAGAAAAAGATAACATCAACTAGGCTCAAGAACAAATTTTCTAGAAGAGAAGAAATACCAAGAAGTACAAGAAGACCCATCTACACCATTGCAGAAGCCCCATAAATCATATTGAAGACCAAAAGAAGAAGTCGACCCCACCAGTGAAAAGAAGGCACTTGGACAAGTATAAATAGAGGTAGAGTCATTTCATTTTGACACATATAACTCTTCTCCTTAAGGGTGCACGTTCCAGTTTCCAGTTGTAGTAGTGATATTTCACTATCTTTTGAAGTTCTTTTTCTCTTGGTGTATGCGTAGAATTGGAGAGGCGGTAGGCTTGAAGAAGTCTTATCTTGGTTATATCTTGCCTATCTTATTGAGATGCTAGCTCTTGGAGACACTAGGATTTTGGGAGATACTTATTGCATCTTATTTTTTCTATAGAACATGATGTACTAGTAATATATTGGAATGAATTATTCTATAGAAAAGTTGTTTTGTTTTTCTCCTGAGTTCGGATTTTCCCAGGATAAATCTTGTGTCTATTGTACATGGCTATCTCTCTATGATTTTGTTATTTATGATGAATTTTATTTTAGTTGAAATTTTTAGTGTGTAAATAATATATGATAATAATGGTTTTAAAATATGTTCGAAAATCATAAGGCATTAATTATTAGTTATGGAAATTAGAAAAATCAACATGGTATTAGAGCAAGTTGAGAATTGTCGATGCACATGAGATTTTCCACTGCTTAGAAATGAAATGTGTCAATATTGTTGAGCACTTATTGCAAATTAATTGGGACTAACTCCACCATATTTCAACTCACCTTGCTCCAGCACATCTATTGCACCTCTCAGATTGCAATTTGGTGAAAGTTGAAATTTCACCCCAAACTCACTACAACAGTTGTAGTAACACTTTTGTGAAGCTTGTTAAGCATTTATTGGGTTGAGTTAGGGAAAATTATGGCATAGAGAAACTCACCTTTCCCTAGTGCACCAACTGCATCTCTCATAATTACATTCCATCAAAGTTGAAATTTTAGGGTTTTCAAGCTTATTAACATTTTCCTGGACATTGCACCTTTTGTTTCATATTTTATGATTTCTTCTTGTCAAGATGGTGGACAGTCTAAGATATTGGAGGAAGCAGTGATGGTGTCTCCTATAGTGTATGAATACTCGAAATCAAATGGAACAACAACAACAACAAGACTCCAGGTTTGCATGTCATGTTTGATATTTTATATTGTTGCATCTTAAGTAATTGTTGCAACTGGGACAACAGTCTTTAGAGGTCTATTACTGCAGAGTAATTTTACTATCAAATGTATAGTAACACTTGAATATTGTTGGTATGATTATCATTATGTAAATTCTCACTGTTTAATACTAATGATGCACTTGCTTGCAAGTTGAATTAATCTCTTCTCTGGCCTAGTAACCGCATGAACAAGGTTAAATGCCATGGAGGTTACTATGGAGATGTTTGTGTTTTTGTTATTGTCCTGGGTAGGTTAAAGTGGGGGAATAATTGGTCACAACACTATAAAAAGTGTTGTTCTTGTCTTTTTTTTTTCTCTTGTTTCGAGAAGGTCACATGTGATAGCTCTGAGAAGGAGCTATAATGACTATTGTTCTTATTCACGTCCTTGTTCTTTTTCTTGTTATTTTTATGAGTAGGTCACATGTGATAGCTTTGAGAGGGAGCTATAGTGACAGTTGCAGGTGGAAAAAATTGAAATGGTCTCTGGTTTGATACATGGAGCATGTTGTCCATACATGAAAATATACATCCATGCATCGAAGGAGAAGAGGATGAGGTTAGAACCTTCTGGAAAGAAGGGTACCTTTTGTGGGATACATAGAGTCTCATTTGGATATTGATAGTGAAGAGAAAGAGACTCTAAAGGATGAAGGTACAGATCCCTCTAGTCCATTTTTCATCCTTCAGACTATTCGGAGGAGTCAGTAGAGCTAGAAAAACTAGTGGATCTACCTAGAGATGTTTCTATGACCAATAAGATTCCATCATGGCTTCATGACACTTCGCAGGATGTAAAGAGGAATGTAGCTCCTAGTGGTACTTTCATGGGGTGAAAATGACCTCAGAGGTTCTCGAGTTATATGGAATTGATCAGTCACATAATTGATTCCAAACCTTCCAATTGTGAGAAGGATCAGATGGATCCACCAGTGGTGAGGTTGGTGGACCCACCAAGTACCAGCTTAGAGGGAGACAGAGTCATAGGGATTCATCCCTCAGGATCCATTAGGGAGGATCATCCTCCCAGGAAATGTCATAGGATATCA
>ML782846.1:175555-195761 GCA_009831015.1 Picea engelmannii
ACTAGATCATCCATGCCTGAGTCATCCAGTGTTGGAGGGAAAAGATAATACAAGAGACTGATTAAAATTGGTCGCGGTGTCCCTGTGATCAAACCTACATCACAAAAACATAACTACCCTCGACTGGATCATCCATACCCGAGTGTTCTAACATAGTTGTTATAGAGAGAAAGAAGGAAAATGACTTGCATTAAACAAGAAGTATCAAAATGAAATACATAATCAGAGAACCAGAGGCTTTACTAAAACTTTACATGTGGGAGTTTAGCTCAACCATCGACACCCAAAAAATATGAGAAAGACTCTTATATACTCAGAGCCAAAATCAAAGAAGCACACTCAAGTCGTGCATTGAAATCATTATGTTTGCATGTTTCCTGGAAGACTGTGCATGCAGTCTCCTATGAGGCATGAGCTTCAGTTAGATGCAATCGAGCTTCAGAATGGACCTCCAGGTGAGCCGACTAACTGACATTCCTTTCTAGGGATTTCTATTTATGGTGGGAGATAGATGGAAAGACGACAAGGAGGCAGAGGGAAGGTGGTGGAACGAGGCGAGGATGGTCATTCCATGTGGATGACGTGGGAGATAGATGGAAAGGGGTAAGAGGGTGAGGCACGAAGTGGGAAAGTGAGTGGAGGATAGGTGTGCGGTAGCGAAAGGTGGAAAGAAGTGGAAGATTGAGTGGAGAACAGGTGTGCGCTAGTGAAAGGTGGAAGGAAGTGGGAGATGTGACAGACAAAGGAGAGAGGATGAGTGGGAGATAAGTGTTGGTGGGAGACAAGGGTGGTAAGGGCAGGCGGTAAGTGGTCTACTCGGAGGGGGGGTGGGGTGGTAAGCAGGAAAGGTTGGGGGGGCATCTGAGATAATGAGAGGGAGACACGTTAGTGGGGGGGTGCACCGGAAAACCACTAACTTAGACCCCCCCCCCCCTCGTTAAAGGTAAAATGTTAGGGGGGTTTGATATGGGCCGCATGCCATAGATCTGAGCACGCCAAGATCGACTGCCTATATATGCATGCTCCTTAGCATGACGTGCCAATTCATCAGGCCACCAAAAACTTAGGACATGACCCATTTTGTGGGTTTTTAGCCCCCTTTCTGTCAATTTTTCTCAATGGGGCTATTTCCTAAGGGAAAAACATCCCCCTACAAACATATGTGTTAACATTAGGCTCCATGGGGGATAGAGTCCTCCCTGCGAGGCTCTAAGAACTCCTTCTGTAGCTCCAGTGCCTTAGTGTTGGGTTGTGGAGTCATGCTCTGAGATACAGACATCTTACACTATTCTACTTATAAACATAAAACAAATACACATGATCCAGGGAGATTATTTATGTACAACCCTGGACTAGCTGATATTTTACAAAAGGCTAGGTGAAAGCAAACTTCCACCACAACCACCCTGACTGTCTGGTCAAATGATTATTTTCTTTGTTGTAGCTGATCCAAAAAACACTATGGAGATATGATAGCAGAATGAGAACATGGCTTGGAACACTGACCATACCCCCAAATGAAGATAAGGCGAATAATTTTGCAAGCTCCAATGCCTTTTGAGAACACGACTCCTTATATTGACCCATGGGGTCACAAAATTTATAACCAGGGGAGCTCAACTAGAAAGAAACTAATTCATGTCCTTCATCGTGGCTCACTCGCCATGTGATGTTCTCAGAGTGCACAGGTGGGTGGATAACTGATGCAGGTTGGATGATACTAGGAGATACTTGCTCAATTACAGGTCCTAGACAGGAGATAAACTGCCCACTAAGCTCATCCTTCACATGTTTCTCTATGTTTTATGTGAGTCTAGGATAGTTGATTTCCTCCCAATACTTTTCCTTAGTTAATAAAGGAAAAGGTTCTATAGTGTGGTCTTGGAAATATTTCGTAACACCATACTCGCCTGTGAGTATTGGTGAAGTAATGCAACTTGAAAATTTCAGAAAATATGAAACATACTACTCCATGTATATGGCCACAGGGTTATGAATAATGTGATAGAATTATGGTTTCTTTGGAAGATCGGGTTGTTCCTATGTACATGCCTTTCTACTTTCAAATGAAAGGCCTCCTCGTTCTTCTGAAACTGACCCTTGATAACCAACATTTGTAGTTTCCTCTCTATAAGAATGCTCACAAGATAAATAAATAGAAGAATTTAGAGCATCATACTTACGATCAACCAAGAACATATAGTTATTTGTGCAATTAGTCACTGCTGCATACTCAAAATGTCCTGGGAACTGATCATAAGAGGGATTTTCACTCCTGCACATAGAAAGATCTACAAATGTTGAAGAACCTGATTCCAACTGTGATTCATACCTACTTCCTTGTTGTTCTAGATCTGATTTATATTCACTATCTTCTTGCTCAGATTCTAAAACAGATTGGCAGTCCTCTTGCTCATGTCCATGTAATTTTTTGGGATATACTTGTATATGAACCCCCTTGTTAGCCCTGATGTTTTCTTCAAATTCCTCAACATCTTCAAACATGTGTCTTAACAATGAAGATTTCCTCTCTCTTAGGAGAAGGACCATCTCTAGATGTTGAGCCATGACATAGTACACCATGACAACAATCTTTGTGGGTCTGATATCCTCAGGCATACTATGATAAACCTTGTAAAACCTCTTGTTGAAGAAAAGCAAGGATTCTTCTTCCCCTCTCCTCAAGGCATTAAATTCCAACCAATATTGATCAAGGGACTTGTTCTCACCCCATCATTTTAAAAATGCAGAGCATAGCTCAGTCCAAGAACCCCTAGAACTAGCTCTCAAACACCTGAACCACACAACAACATCTCCAAACATAGATTGTGAGAACAACCTCATGGTAACACCATCATGAACGATCTCAAGCTCATCAATAAAGTTCTCAAAGGCCCCCAAGTGCCTCTCAGCTATAACGTGATCCTCCCTAGAAAATCGAGGAAGATACTCAAAGGAATAAGGAGGATAGGGATGTAGATGATGTGGCAGCCTTAGAGGCTTAAGCATCTTGTCTCTAATTTTATCTTGAAAACTTGTGGGATGAATAAGGGATTCAATAAGAGGATGGTAAGGCTCATCAGAAACAATAGGAGGTAATGGGATCTGAAGAGGCTGTGAATTATTTTCAACATCCTCAGGGCTACAAGGGTGATCAATTTCAAGAGGAGATGTGATACTAATCTCACTTTTATGAATAGGCAGAGGCGGAGACACGAGATTGGTATCTTCAACACAAGAAGAGGGCATGTTTTCATATTTTGAGGATGAGTAAATGAAGGGAGGCTTATTATCATCTAAATATACAAAGTAGAGGATGATCCTTTTAATACGTAAAGGGAAAGACAAAAATGAGATGATAATAAAGAACAAGAATCCAAGAAGAAAGTTCATAAATTGATACCTGGTTATCCCCTTCGGCATGGTCATATTTTTGTTAGCAAGATCCTCCCCAGTAGAGTCTTTGAATGTGGAGTCGTCAGGTGCAAGATGAAATCTTCAATGGCTCTGATATCTAATGCACCTTTAGAATTAGAGGCTCATTGTTGTTCTACCCAAGGAAAATCCTCAATTCATCCCTGGGAACGACGCCAGAAATGTTAGCACTAGAAGTCACCTCTGGATTGAAGAAGAGGTAAGACTAGTACCCATTATTTTTTATGTCACCATGAATAAATTTAAGGGTGGTCAAATGGAGGCAAACTCAATAAAATATCACTTTAACTCAGAAAATTGGACTAATATGCACAGGCAAAGGAGGTCTTGATCTAACTTTAGTCAATAAGTTGTAGTAAGGGTGAGTAGAGGGAATAACTTGAGGAGAATGAAGAGTTCTTTTATGGACATCTGGTCTTCCAACAACCTAAGGCGGAAAAACTCAGAAGAAAAGATCCTCTTGGTTCATAGTTTTAGAGAATTGAATGAAATTATCAGTGAAATGAAATCAAACATTCATCACAATTCAATAACAACATCTCGATTGGATCATCCATGCTTGAGTCATTCAGTGTTGGAGGGAAAAGACAATACAAGATACTAATTAAAACTCGTCGTGGTGTCCCTGTGATCAAACCTACATCACAAAAACATAACTACCCTCGACTGGATCATCCATGCCCAAGTGTTATAACACAGTTGTTACAGAGAGACGGAAGGAAACTAACTTACATTAAACAAGAAGTATCAAAATGCAATACATGATGAGAGAACCAGAGGCTTTACTAAAAATTTACATGCGGGAGCTTAGCTCAACCATCGACACCCAAAGAATATGAGAAAGACTCCTATATACTCATAGACAAAACCATAGAAGCACGCTTGAGTCAAGCATTGAAAGCATTATGTCTGCATGTTTCCTGGAAGACTGTGCATGCAGTCTCCTGTCAGGTGTGAGCTTCAGTCAGACACAATCGAGCTTTAGAATAGACATGCACATGAGCCAAATAACTGACATTCCTTTCTCGGGATTTCTACTTATGGTGGAAATGATTTTCAATCACCACCACCTGCTTCAATAACTACTTCCTTGGGATCTCAATGGGCAAAGTCAATGCCTGCACTTGGAGAACATGACAGACTTCCTTTCGCTGCCTATGCTCTTTTGGATGTTAACCAAGGAGACTGGCAAGAAAGATGATTAGCTTAGGCTCAGTAGGCTACGACACATGCTCAGCGGCCAAGTGGAAGGCACTGCTATAGAATGGTGACTAGAAAGGCACAAGGGACGACAAGTGAGAGTTGTCATATGACGGGGCAGTGGTGATGTGGCATGGGAAGGCGACAGGGAGGTAGAGGGAATGCTGCAGTGGTGGAACGATGCGGGGATGGTTAGTCCATGTGGAGGTGATGTGGGAGACAGATGGAAAGAGGTAAGAGGGTGAGGCACGAAGTGGGAGAGTGAGTGGAGGACAGGCTTGCAGTAGAGAAAGGTGGAAGGAAGCGGGAGATGTGACAAACATAGGAGAGAGGATGAGTGGGAGATAAGTGTCGGCGGGAGACAATGGAAGTAAGGGCGGGAAGTAAGCGGTCTACTCGGAGGGGGGGTGGGGTGGTAAGCAGGAAAGGTCGGGGGGGTCTGAGTTAATGAGATGGAGACACATTAGTGGGGGTCCCACGCCTGAAAACCACTAACTCGAACCCCCCCCCCCCTCATTAAAGGCATAATGTTGGGGAGGGGGTTGATATGGGTCACACACCACATATCTGAGCACGCCAAGATCGACCGTGCAAATATGCGTGCTCCTTAGCACGATGTGCCAATCCATCGGACCACTAAAAACTTAGGATATGACCCATTTTGTGGGTTTTTAGCCCCCTTTCCGTCAATTTTTCTCCATGGGGATATTTCCTAAGGGAAAAACATCCCCATACAAACATATGTGTTAACAACTGGTAAGTAACTTAATCGAGATACAAATGTATAGACTAGCTTGGTAGGGTATCGTGGAGGCCACAATTTTTTAGGAGAGGTTGAAAGCATATTAATGACCATCTCTTATAAACAAAGAAAGAGTATTGGTAAGATAAAAATGTTTGGATCAATAAATTGTTAAGTAACAATTGCATAGGGTATAACATAAACCATAGAAACTAAACTATTTTAATTATAAGAGTTTAAACAATTTTCCATAGTAAAGAAGATATTAATCTATGGATTGTTATATATTGAGATTGAAAGAAAAGGAATATAATAAAAAACACAGAAAGCACAGTACACCATAATGTTTACGTGGAAACCCAATGTTGGAGAAAACCACATAAAATATTACTTTATGTTCTTTTGCAAGCACCAACTTACAATTGATAAATTTTGAGCTCGATAGGTACCCACCTATCGTAGATAATGAGGACACCAATCCTATCAAGAACCAACCTGTTGCAGATAATGAGGACACCATTCCTCTCAGGCGCCAACCTATCACAGATAATGAGGACACCAATCCTCTCCTACACCATCCTGTTAAAAATGATGAGGACTTCAATCCTCAGTGAGCTTCTACTCACCCTAGCACCACCCTGCCACCCTGTATTTAGTTTTCTCTAAACGAAAAATTCATTATACAACTAGACCTTTTCAAGACTTTTCTCTTCAATTCAAAACTAACTAACAACTCTCCAGTTCAATTTTTTTTAATAGTGACATGATATTTTTCCACATATTCCCCACAATAAAATCAATCAGAGAACATCCCTATTTATGATGTCTTCTCTTTTGTTTGACCAACTATATGTGGATGCATAACAGTTATATTGTGGACATGTTTTGATCAGATCAAAGTCCAGTTAGTTATATGTGGACACACTTATGTCCAAATTAAGTATATGGATGCATAACAAATATATTGTGGAAATGTCTTGACCAGATCAAAGTCAAGTTAGTTACATGTGGACACATTTCCATTTAAATTAAAATAATTCATGTTCAGTTATGACTGGGCATTATTTGAATAAATAAAATGGATCAAATCTTCCAACGAATGAGCTTCGGCTTATCTCCAACAAAATTGACGCAGTAATTCTCACTCTGGTTTACAAATCACCCACTACACATATAGAATAGTAGCACAAGATTCAAGTCACAAGTATTCATCTTGTCACACTTTCTCTGCAGCGTGCTCATCTAGTCACCCTCCCAGACTATGAGTGATCCCTAGTGATTCACTCACTAGACTTCTGAACTTTCACTCATTTTGTCCCTTGTTGCGTCGGCTTCGTCTCATCACACTCCACTGCGTGTTTATTTGTACTGGCTCAAGGCACCTTGCAAATTTTATTCTACGCAACTTCCACTCATTTTGTCGTAGTCCACTCCATCAAATTGGCTTTGTCTAATCATACTCCACTTCATTATTCATCGCACTAGCACAAAGTACCTTGTAGATTTTATTTTGCACCATTGATCCTTTCTTCCTTCGATCCTTCTGCGCACTTCTATTTTTGTGATAGAAATGACCATATCCATGATCATTTTGACATCAATGACAACATATGTGCAACAAAATCCCCCTTTTTCATTTATGGAAACCAAAATATCCTTCTTCTCTATTATGAAAGGTGATTGCCAAAACTATGGCCATTATTCTAAGTTGCTCCTCCTTTCAATGTGCATCACCGTTCAAGTGTGCACAACTGCCAAATAAATATGCTAATTTACTCCCCCTTTCAATGTGCATCAACATCCGAGTGTGCGCAACTTCCAAATCAATATGTTAAGTTTCTCCCCATTTCAATGTGCATCAACATCCGGGTTTTTTTATTCTCCCCCTTTGGCAACAATGACAAAGAGAGACTTTGGATATTCTCTCCCCCAAGCCTGTTTACGCACACAAAACCATCCTTAAACATAATACCATCGAGATCCATTGAAAACTTCAACTTTGTGCATCTCCACAAAATAAAACTTCTCCCTTATATAGTAGCAAATTGGGCACCTTTCAAAGTAGTGAACAAAGTTATTTACTGAAGAAGGGAAGACAAGATCACTCCCAACTTCTGTCTGAGATAATCAAAGGGTTCTCTTGGAAATGGATTGGTAAAAATTATCTGCAATATTCTCTTTGGAAGTAACATACTCTACTTTGACCACCTGATCCTAAACCTGTTCTTTGAGAAAATAATATTTTATTGGTATATGCTTAGTCTTAGAGTGTTGAACAAGGTTTTTAGAGATATTGATAGAACTTGTATTGTCACACATGATGGAGACAAGTTGATCACAAGGAACTTGAATATCCTTGAGATGTTTTTTAATCCACAATACTTGAGTACAACAGGATGTTGTAGCTATATATTCAGCTTTAGCTGTAGAGAGAGAAATGGAAGTTTTTTTCTTGTTAATACAAGACACTAAACAACTGCCAAGGAAGAATGTGCCTCCACTGGTGATTTTTCTACCATCAATACTTCCTACCTAGTCTACATCTATATAATCTCTAAGAACAGGGTTTGTGTCTTTTGGATACCACAAGCCATAATCAATAGTGCCTTGCAAGTATCTAAATATTCTTTTAACTGCAAGACCATGAGTTTCCTTCAAATTGGATTGAAACCTGCCTACCAAACCCACTACTTGTATGATGTCAAGCCTTGAAGTTGTGAGATAGAGTAAATGACCTATCATAGATCTATACATGGTTTGATCTATTTCTGGAGCATCGTCATATTTGTTGAGTTTTCAACTGGTAGTCATGGGAGTGCTTACTAGTGCACAGTTTTCCATGCCAAACTTCTTCAAGATTTCTTTGAGATATTTACTTTGAGAAATGAAAATTAATTTTTCATATTTATGAATCTGTAAACCAAGAAAGGAGAGTTCTCCTAACATGGAAATCTCAAACTCTTGTTGCATTTCAGCTGCAAACTTATTACTCCTTAATTCAATGTTATTTCCAAAAATAATATCATCAACATAAAGTACAATAATTAACAAGTCATTACCTTCATCCTTGATGTATAAGTTTCTATCAATCATTCCCTTTTTAAATCCTTGTTGGTTCAAATACTTGTCGATTCTATAATACCAAGCTCTTGGAGCCTTTTTTAACCCATACATGGATTTCTTTAATCTGTAGACATACTCCTTTTCTTCAACTAGCTAAAAAACATCTGGTTTCTCCACATAAACTTCTTCCTCTAGGTCACCACTCAAAAAGGCTTATTTGACATCCATGTGGTAGACTTTGAATTTTCTGTAGCATGTAAAAGACAAAAACATCCTAATAGATTCAATTCTTGCAACAGGGGAAAATGTTTCTTCAAATTCCACTCCTTCGACTTGAGCATACCCTTTGCATACCAATATGGATTTGTTTTTAACTATATGTCCATCTTCATTCAACTTGTTTATGTATACCCAGTTAATTCCAATTCTATTCCTTTTATTAGGTCTTGGAACAAGATCCCAAGTCTTATTTTTATCTATTTGGTATAGTTCTTCATTCATGGCTTTGACCCAATGATCATATTGAATTGCGTGCACAAAGTTTTGGAGTTCACTAGTGGATAACAATGCAGAATTTGCAAATCTAGATGTAGCTATAAGTTTTCTTCTAGTTTGTACAACTACTTCCTTGTTTCCAAGAATCCTCTTCCTCATAATCCTAGTGTGTATGATACTCATTCATTTCATCATATTGTGGTTCATTTCTCATTGGTTCATCATATGGATCATCATGGTGTTGGTGTCTCTCTGGATGAAGTGGTCCCTCATCTACCTTTAAATCTATACTTTCAAGTATATTTTGGAGTCTTTTTTTGTAGAAATTGTACCCTTTGCTTCTGTAGGAGTATCCTTACAAGATACCTTCATCATATCTATAATCAAACTTACCTAAGTTTCATTCATTTATTTTAATGTAGCATTTTCTTCCAAATATCTTGAAATGTTTTATTGAAAATGATCTTCCATGCCATAACTCATAAGGGGTTTCATTTCTATTTACTCTTTTGTGAGATTTATTGAGAATGTTGACAGTAGTTTGAAAAACCTCTCCCCAAAAGGTATTGGGTACTTTTTATTAATAAAGCACGGCCCTGGCCATTTCTTGAACTTTTATGTTCATCCTTTCTACAACTTTGTTCTTCCGAGAGGTTCCTGCAATAGAAAATTGTCTCTCGATCCCATTGTTTTAACAATAGATGTTAAATTCATTAGATGTGAATTATCCTCCTCTATATGACCTTAGCAATTTGATTTTAAGTCCATTTCATTTTCTACTTGTTCTTTGAAGAATTTAAATTTTTCAAAAGCCTCAAATTTATGCTTTAACAATCCAACTCAAGTCATCATGGTATAGTCATCAATGAACAATATAAAATATTTTTCACCTCGTGGTGATTGTGTAATAGTAGGGACACAAATATCTGTATGGATTAGCTCAATAGGTCGAGTGGTGGAGTGTTCTCTTGCCTTGAATTGAAGTCTTGACTGCTTTCCAAACTGACATGAATTGCATATAGTATTCTCATGTTTGGAAATTTTAGGCATATCTCACACAACATCCTTTCTTCCTAGCTTAACAAGATGATTAAAACTAATATGACCTAGTATTTTGTGCCAAATCCATCTCTCATCAGTTTTACCAATGCCTTATTCTAGTACACACACATTCCCTAAAGTTCCAATTTCCTTTACAACAATCTTCCCTTTATTCCCATCCATTAGTTTACAGCCTTTTGAATGAAAGAGAAAATTGTTTCTTTGGTCACACATTTGACTTACACTCAACAACTTATGTTTTATACCATCTACATACTACACATTCTATGCTTTGGTCTTTCCTTTCTTATCCCCATCTAGTACAACAATTCATTTTCCTCTAATTGTGTTGGAGTGTTGTTTCCAAAAGAAACATTGCCACCTTTTTCTTCAGTTAGGAATTCAAACTTACTCTTGTCTCATGTCATGTTCTTGGAGCAACCACTATCAACATACCATTGATTTTATTTATTTTTGGCATATAAATCCAGTCCACATTTTTCTTCCTCCAAGCCTTGGTAAAAATTTCTTGTCTATCTTGATTAAAGATAGGCAAAATATTGCTTCTGCATTCACTTTCCTTGTGTCCAAAATTATTTCATACATGGCACTCGAGTTCATTCAATAAAGGAGAGAAATAATTTTGAACCATAGCCATTTGAGTTTTATTGAATCTCATTCCTACATTTATGTTATATCTAAAAGTTCCACAATTTACAGCCTTATGTCCAAAGTTACCATAAGAGAAATAATATCCATAGAAAGGTTTGGATGCCTTGGAATGAATAACTTACTTGGAAAAATTGATCTTTGTCTCCCAACTTGATAATATTTGGATGTTTGTTGCTTCCTTGCTTCATATGTTTTCTCATGGTTGGGTTGATCTAGTTCTAACTACTACTTCTTCCCATTTCCTGACTTGTTAAACTGACTATTGTTTCCATTATGAGCATTTGCATAGCTTGTGGGATTCTCAATAGTTGACATGTTGATGCTTGGATCTCCTTTGACAACATTCAAACTTTCCTAATATCCCAATCCTATCTTGTCATATGGTGATATTTTATTGATGAGAATATCATCTAGCATTTTAGATCATCTTATGAATTTGATATTCATTTGAGTCTTGGACTTCTCTAGATCATTTCTTAAGGACACTATTTCTTCTTCTAGTTTGTCATAAATGTTATCCTTTTATTTTATCTGATTCATCAATATTTCTTCCCTTTTTTGGTCCTATTCTAGATGGATTTCTAAGATAACTATATCTTTGTCAATCTCAATGTCTTTTTATTTATAAATATGTAATTGTTATTTTCTTGGTATGTTCCTTTTCTTGATTCAGGATATTTCTTCTAGAGCACTAATGAGTTATCCTTCCATGTCGACTACAGCTCCGCACTCTTTTGAGTTTGTTTTTTCTTGATCAAATATTTGTTGCTCTAAATCCATGAGAATTTTTACATCTTGGGTTGTATCTATCTCATATTCTTCTTCTTCGGAGTCTGAAGAGTTGTTTTTATCCTCCCTTGAATAAAAATGGTTCCTTTAAAAAAAAAAATCAAATTCCCTAGGTTTATCCTTGCCTTTTCTTCCTTTTTCAATAGTGTTGCTTTCTTTAAAAGGACATTTAGATGAAAAATTACCAACTTTACCACAATGAAAACATTTAAATGGTAACTTAACTTTACAATTTCCATAACACCTCTTCAATTTTCTTACAAATTTAGCTTCTTCTTCATCTAAGAAGTGTTCAGAGGAACGATGATCATGAGATGTTAACAATTTGGTAGATGCCTTGAAGACTACATCCTTTAGATATGGTTATTGTTTCTTGGTACTCATCTCATAAGCGGATAGTATTCCATGGAGCTTGTCCTATTACAACAATAGTTACCTCACCCTATGCAATCTTGCACAGAGGGCCTTATTCCATTTCCCTATGGAGACTTATCTTCCCTGTTGATAAAATCCAGAGACAAAAATTAATATTTTTCCACATATACGCATCTTGCACACTATACATCATGAGTATACACAGGCTTCTCCACTACAACCCACATAAATCGAGATTTGTGCCAGAAAATGAAATTAAATGTCTGGTTTCCATGTCACGAAAGGAGATATTTGAWCCTTGGCCTTTCATATACTATAAATGTTACAACTCATCCCTTCAGTTCCATTTTGAAGGCTGTAAAGARGCCAATTCTGAGCTATGGAAAAAGGGGAAAGAATTCAACTTTGAGAGCAAAGTTACTCTTGAGGAATTATTTACGTCATATTGAGTCTACATCCCTTTGTCCTTTAAGTCTGAACACAATGTTCAACCCCCAAGMTCTTCCCTTATTGATTGAGAACCTCATTGTTTCTCTCTTATGWTCTTGCCTTTGGTGGAGGATTGAAGTGGTGGAGGCCCAGTTGGAAGGAACTTAGTTTCTCGGTTCCGAACCATGCYGACACGGAAGTCTGTAACATTTTTACTTCTGTTGATCATTTATTAATAGAAATACTCTTTTCCCATCCAATTGATATCTTGAAAATATATTGAATTATTATTCCATGGRCGTATTTGTCATGTTTATTAATGGATTATGCTATCTAATGTGCTAACATTTTATAATACCACCATTTTCTTGCTTTGCTTGTTTGTTGAGAACTTGTTGCAGGTATATAGCTTTGGGTCGAAGTGCTCAACGGTGGACTTCATCAAACATCCAGACGAGGTAGGCTTCTTTCTTATCTCGCTTGCATATTGGTTTATATAGCATGTTATTGGGATAGAGTTGATTTTTGTAGTCATTTCCCTCCGTTGTGGTTTACCCTAGCATAGAGAGATTTTCCTCGTAACAGAATTGGCGACCATACCAGGGATGATTTTAAGGATGGAAATTCATTTCAAAATGTAGAAATATTGATGAATCTTACTAATCCTTCATATGAAAATTATAAATGTTTGGTGATATTTTTGTAAAAATATTCAAATTTCTAAGTATTTTAGATAATTTGTATAATTGTTTTGTGATTTTTAAGGTAAAATGATTTTATCCTATAGAATTTGGGTGAATCATTTTTAGAATAGTGAATCTTTTTTTGGGAAAAACCATGGAAAATTAGCCCATGAGCGAAATTTAGCCGCTAAAATCATCCCTAGACCATACTGGGGAATGAATCTTCTTTCTTAAGGTTTGGAGTACTTTTCTCCTTAGAGTTCTCTCATTTCAATTGTGTTTCTTGTCGCATCATTGCTTGACAGTTTTTGGTCACTCTGGGTCTGAGGTCTCAACCTTTCTCCCTTGCCTGGCCTTGTTTTGAAGCATATACGTGCCTTTTTTCCTTGACAATTGCATACATATGTTGGTTGTCTCACTGCAAGATTCGTATATACACTATGTTTGCCTAAATAGTCACGTACATCAGTCTTCCTTGCTTGTTAGTTGGGTCTGGTGGTTGCTGGGTGGGATTTGATGTTTGTTGAGTCTTCTTAGGTATCTGTAGTGCATGTTAAGTGCTTGTGGGATGACAAGAAACCCTTCTTTCGTTGAATTTTTGGGCAAAGTCTTTCTCGTTGTCTTTTCATTTTTTATTGTCCTTGTAAATCGAGATGAGTGTTTTGTTGCTTGCTATCCTGCTTCAGTTGTCTCTTTTTATACACAGTAGGGTTATATATCAAGTTACTTTTCAGTCCATGCATTTTCAGTTTTGTTATATTGAAAATACAAAAAAAAATAGGCGTTTTGCATTGCTTGGCATTTTTGTCTTTTGAGTCTTTTTCATTAGCTTAGTGCATATAGTGAAAGATTGAATTTTTACTTTTGAATTAGAGAGTTGAATTTGAGAATTGCATTGGTTTTTAGAAGAATGTCATTCATTGAAAATTAAAGTTAGGACTTTGCATCATTTTCATATTTACTTTTCTTGCAGATTCATAACACCATGAGTTTCATTACCATACCTTTTTGAGTAATCACGGCCATTAAAATCAGCGCTATAATTTAAAATTAACTAGTCACGATTTTACTTTCTAGGGTGCAAAAACTAGCCTAGGATTTAGTGCCTTGGAATAGGATTTTGTGAGTAAACTTCTCCAAGGCAATTAAATCAACATATGTGTCTGAGTCAGGGAGTGGAGAAATCCATTGTATTTTTGGTAAGATCAGGAGGCTCCGCTCACACTGGAGTTAATCACGAGGTCGCACAAAGTCGATTGAAGGGATATCCTTCTGATACCTTCCTAGCGTTAGAGATATTTCTAGGGATCTATTCGTATCTGGGGATCTTGCTAGTGCCTTTACCTCCATGAAAGGTGGTTCTTTCAAGGTTTTGGGCCTTGCTACCCTGCCCATACGGTGGACCTAACTTGTGACTTCTCACCTGTGCATCAGTTATATAATGGTTTATTATTTGTTTGACTTAGGTGTCTCATAGGTTACTTGCAGGGGTTATTATATAGGTACCTTGGGTCAGATAAGGGTCGGACAACACATAGCCTTTATGGAGGATTACCTCTCTGGGGGGATCTAACCAACTAGTTGTTAAGCCCATGAGGACCCTTATAAATGATTATGTTACCTCCGATCTTTAGCAGGGAGTCTCATTCCCCTCTTGGGATAGACATACCTTCTTTAGGGAGGGAGGCCACTCAGCCACTTTACCCCGTTTGCATGCATTTTGGCCATTTCACTTTTGGTGTTTCTCTTTGATTACTAGTGGGCCTTAGGATATATTTTGCATCTTTAGATTCTTGAGTCATCGTGGAGTCAAACCAGCCTCCCTGCTGGTCTCGTCGCTTGTTACAGTTACCACCAGATTTCAAGTCTTTGCCTTCTAAAAGGTGTAGAGTTATTATATGTGGTACACACACATCCACTATTTAGACTTGTGATTCTACAAGGATGAGTATTGAACCTAGTATTCATAATACTGGGAGCCCTTCGATGCCCACACCCACTATATTTAATGGCACCCCTTTGACTCCTGCAACCTCAATGGTTGTAGTGTCAGAGGCACCTATCATTACTATGGCTCGGCCTATAATAAATGCTCAAGCTACCACCTTGAAATCCTTTGGGTATCTTGGCCACTCACCAGGATACAATGTTCAGTCCATCCCTATGGCTTCTAGTCCCTTTTCTTATGGTATTTCCAACTTTACTTCACAGTTTTCGAACTCCATCCTGGTTGTTATCCCTAATGCTAGCATTGGGCTTGGGGGAAATACACCTCCTTACACTCCTTTTTCGTTTGGTGGATCTAAAATTCCTCAAATGACTCCTGATATGGGAGGCATTCATGCTTTTAACCCTAGGACCAATCCTCCTACTTATGGGTGGAATAATCAACCTAGAGGATAAGCTTCGGCTCAAGTTCCATCCTAGAACCCTACCTCCTCAGTGCAGATTCCAACCAATACATTTGGCATGATGAATCTACCTCTATCCTTGAGATTCCCACCTGGAGGAGGTCAATTTCACGCTTTGGGAAACCCCCAACCTGGATCTAACCCAACTGGGGGAAATTTCTATAACCCTCAAAAAAACATTCCTACTAGATTGATGCCCAACCCACCTTTTATGAATCAGCCTGAAGGAGGGACTTATAATGCTAGATAGGGCCAGGGTGCTTACCAGAACCCTATATGGCCTATAGTTCCTCAGGAACAATCTTTCTCGAGAGATTGGGACCAGATGTCACAACCCCACCTCCTTTTTTTGGCCACGCTTAATCTGCCAGACTTGTCTAAGTTAATGAACAACCCTGTGAGTCATGATCCTACATGGCCCCTCGTCCCCACAAAGCTTCCTTCAAACATCCCAAAGTTTGAGGGTAAGAATGGAGAGGATGATGGTGATCACATCACTACCTTTCACCTTTGGTTCTCATCGAATTCCCTTAATGACGATTCTATTCAATTAAGATTATTTCAATGCACCCTCATTGGAGTTCCTGTGAAATGGTATATTGAGCTACCTAGGGGGGCATATGGGAATTTTAGTCAGTTGGTGATGGTATTCCTTAGCCACTTCCAGTTGCCCATTTGTTATGATGTTGGCTTATAATTGTTGTCAACTTTACACCAGGATATAGCCACTCATATCTCAGACCATATCTAAAAGTGGCATAGATGGAGCAGGTTGATTAAGACCCCTATACCCCTGGCCTTTCTTTTAGAATGGTTCCTTAAGTCTTTGCATGCTCCTATCTTGAAGGACGTTCCTACTTCTGGGGATACCACTAAGGAAGAGGCGATATTTAGATCCCAACAGTTATACTTTCTATATGCTCAGTCTGGGATGTTATACCACCTTCTTCCAGATGCATCGTGGTCAACTTATGACCCTAGACAAAATCCCATACCTCATGTTGATGGCATTGTAGGTGTCGCCAATGTAAAGTCTGCAAACTTAGTGACAAGCCATATGAAATATTTGTCTCTTAACCCATCTATAGGAGGGCCAACTTCATCTATGTTTTCCAACCCCGCTCAATCGGCAGATGTGCATTCTATGCAATCGTCGGCCAACCCAAATGGTAACCAGCAACCAGGAGGGAATGAGAAGAAAGGACATAATAATTGTAAGGGTGGTAAAAATGGTAATAAAACCAAGGGAAATGGAAATAATGAGAAGACGAATGATAATGATGGAGAGAGAAAATGAGAAAGACGTAAGGTGAAGTTTCCCTACAAGCTTTGCACATATGATCACCTTACCCATTTATGCCCCAAACTTGCAGAAGTTGTGAGGCTATTATCTCAATCACCCTTCATGATGACAAATCCATTCCCACATAATCAACACCTAGCCTCGAGCTCCTCAAATGATGGAAATCCATCTATTGGGAGTCAAAACACGTCGTTGCAAGATGGCGATCATTTATGTATCAATATGGTTGATGCGAAAGTTAATTTAACCACTCAATCTTGAGACTATAGCTCTTCACAAGTTATTCCTGGTCTAAAATCTCATCCTCCTCCTCTGGAGATGACTTTATAGATTGGGAAACCAGAGCCACTGGCTTGTATTCTGAAAGGAGTACTCAAGTGCTCTACCCATAATCTAAATGCTTGAGCCACCTAGAACTACTCTATTATTGAGGACCTGGATCAAACCCCTTGTGCGATGTCATATTTGGAGGTACTCCAGATGTATCCTTCACAGTGGAATTCCTTAGTCTCTGCTTTAGGAGCTCTAGAACCCAGAGGCTCAAAATTTATCAATTTTGATGTCACAGATGTGAAGCCTCACTTTCCTTACCATGTGTCTTTCCAAATCCATGTGGAGTACTCAAAGTATACCATCAAACGTGTGGGTGTTGATGAAGGCGTTGCTACGTGTGTGATGTCCCTGATCTATTGGAAAGCTCTCAGTTCTATGACTCTTTCTAAGTCATCGAACATGTTGACTGCTTTTCATGGTCATTCCTTCCGCCCTCATGGTATTCTCCCTGCCTTTCTGGTCCAGTTAGGTGGGAAGACAGTAGAGGTGGAGGTAGACGTAGTCGATGTGCCTCTTGACTATAACTTGTTACTAGGATGAAATTGGACCTATGCTATGGTCATCGTCGTATCATATGTCTTCCATACTCTTTGTTTTCCTCATGAAGTGAAGATCCTAGTGATCAACTAGTTATCCTTTGTGTACTCTAGTCCTAACGTATCTATTGGACCATCGATCCCTATGATCGAAAATTCTCATCCGACAACTGAGAATATCAGTGTCGAAATGTATTCTTCCCTTATGGGTACTTTCAACTTTGCAGCACCGATTCACCAGGTTTATGCCATGTCCAGTAGGCCCACCTCGATAGGGAGGTCCATTCCTTTCCACACTTCCTATTTTAGTGATATTTGGACCCTACATTCCCTGACTTCATCTTGTGAAGGTCAGTGGCATGCTGGAATGGACATGCCACTATCAGTAGCAGAGATTGTGTATCAATTTGTTCTTGACTCTTTCGTCAATCTCGATCTTGTTCCCTCGCTAATGGACGAGGAGGATCACGTTATTAGGCTTGTTTGGGCCACTCCGTTGTCTTGTTCACATCATTTCCTCAATGGGACTTTGCCTTTGGATGAAGCTAACATCAAAGCCATGAATGGTTCTGACAAACCTTGGGATGATATGCATCATCGCTCTTATTTTCTCTGAGAGCTTGAGAGAATCGAACAAGATGAATTTCAATCTACTTTGAGTGAGATAGTTGGTCACACCATAGTTCCACTTGATACGCACAAAATTTATGTCAAAGGAAACATGGAAATTATTTCTCCTACCATCACGATCGACATCTCTCATACCCTTGGCAAGCTTGAAAACGTAAATATTAGTGCAGATTGTTCGCCAGAAGAAATCCTGATCTACACCGAACTCTTCAAGGAATTTCGAGATGTATTTTCTTGGTCATATGAAGAGATGCCAGGAATTGACCCTTCTATTGTTGAACATGAGATTAGAACTTATTCAAATTCTAAGTCTGTTTGAAAACGTTTTAGAGTTGTCAACCCTCGAAAGGCCCCTGCTATTAAGGCAGAGGTGGAGAAGCTACTTAATGTTGGCTTCATCTACCCGGTTCTCTTGATCGAATGGGTATCCAACCCCGTTCCTGTGGATAAGAAGAAAGGAACCATCCATGTATGTATGGACTTTAATGACCTTAACAAGGCCTATCCTAAAGACAACTTCCTAACACCTTTCATCGATCAGATTCTCGATGAGTGTGTGGGAAGCGAAGTATTTTCTTTTATGGATGGATTTTCAGGGTATGATAAGATCTAAATAAAACCTGAGGATTAACACAAGACGACAATTATTTGTCCTTGGGGTACTTTTTCATACCATAAAATTCCTTTTGGCCTTAAAAATGTCGGAGAAACCTTTCAATGTGCCATGAATTTCACTTTGCACGATCTTAAGAATATAGTCGAAGCTTACCTTGATGATCTTGTTGCTCACTCTTACAAGAGAGAGGATGACGCTACTCACCTTCAGCTTGTTTTTGAAAGATGTCATTATTATAGAATCCATTTGAACCCTCACAAGTGCATATTTTGTGTTAATTTTGGTCGTCTTTTGGGTTTTCTAATTTCTAACATAGGGATCATGGTAGATCCACTAAAGGTTGAGGCAATACTTCTATTGCCTCCCCCGTGCATGATTAGAAAACTTAAGGGTTTACAGGGGAAATATAACTTTCTTCATTAGTTTATAGCGAACTATGCCACTATCACTAAGGGTTTCATGTGTCTCTTGAAGAAGGACACCCCTTTTATCTGGGATGAGAGAGCCCAGGACTCCTTCGATGCTTTGAAGAAATCCTTGGTATCGACACCTATGTTGAAGCCTCCTGACTACAGTAGAGATTACTTGCTTTGTATCGCTGCATCTGAGGGGTATGGTTATGGTTCAGGAATATGATGAGCTCCACGAGCACGTCATCTACTATCTTAGTTGAACCTTGGTTGGTCCTAAACTTAGTTATTCTCACGTTGAAAAGCTAGCTTTGGATGTCATGCACGTAGTTCAACATTTGTGTTATTATATATTACTTTGCAAGACTACGGTGGTTGATGATGTCAATCCATTTCAATACGTACTTACCAAGCGTATCATAGGGGGAAAATATAATAAATGGATTGTCATTTTACAGGAGTTTGATCTTGATTCCTCTTCCGCAAAATCTAAGAAATCCCTAGTCTTCGTGGAGTTAATATACGATTTTTCGTGATCATATGAGGATGTTATCCATATTTATTTGTTTGTGGATGAACATATTTTTCTTGTCTCGTCGTCTGACTGCTAGTATGGAGACATTATTCTCTATATTCAAACCTTGAAGTTCTCTCAACATCTCTCACGTGATGACTGACGACGTATAAGATACCAAGCTAAGAAATATACTATCGTCGGTGACACTTTGTATCATCAAGGAATAGACAATATCTTGCATCGTTGTTTAACTCACGGAGAAGTCGAGTCTATCCTGAACGATTTCCATAGTGGGGCTTGTGGTGGTCATATATCTAGGCTTGCGACAAACCAAAAAAAATTGTGAGACGGTTATTTCTGGACTACTATCTTTAAATATTGTATTTAAGTGGTTAAAAAGTGTCACCCTTGCCAAGTGTTCACTCAGAAAATGTGCTCGCATCCATCCCCTCTTCACCCAGTCATTATCGCCAGTCCCTTCACTAAGTGGGGGGTGGACTTCGTGGATTGCAACCCAACTTCATCT
>ML782846.1:197159-218365 GCA_009831015.1 Picea engelmannii
GTGTGCGTGATCCTACTCTACTCCGACCATTCCTATGGGTACGTCTTTTACAACAACAATTTGATTTTATTACATATTATCATATTCCTAGGAGTTCTAATCATGTATCCAATGCTTATTCTAATTTCGTTTTAGATTGGCATTTGTCACGTATTTAAAAGAAAAGAAAACCATCTCATTAATGTACACATTGTAAAATATAAGTAAAGTTGAATATCGATTTTTATATATTTCAAAACAATATGGTGTTTATAGTACAAAATTGGGGCTAAAACCCTCAATACACATATACAGTCGATACTACAATATCCCATGACATCTACGCCTATGGCGCCAGATGTGTGTATGGTAATAAACCATAGCATTTGTGAGACATCGAAAAAGTCATACCCATGCCCTGTGTACACCAGCCACCTATCGTTGCATGGCTTCAAGTAGATCCTCTAACTAAACCATGGGAATCCTGTGAGTTAAACGCGGCAGGTTTCCCTTCACGTTTTGTAGGACCCTCTCGGCTTCTCCTCTCATTGCCTCATCTCCCCAGTTCCTCCGTTGATGTCAAGGGAAGCCTTCTTGCCATCGTGGACCCACATCTGCATTACACAAGTGTTTGTGTTACACACATCATCCAAAAATATTTTTTTTCTATTATACAAAAATACAAAAAAATGAAATATGTAAAAACTTTTGACATACCTATGTCACCGTAGGTAGACCCTAGTGGAAGTGGCATGTTTAGATATCCTCAGAAGTCTATCCCTGCATAGGGATAGTCATCTAGGGAAATGACCTTTCACTGCCACCGGTAGAAGAAATCCTTGTTGTAGGGTGTCGGTACCCTACCTCCCCCCTGTCACCTCATTACCTCGGTCCACTGTGCCATGGTTGGATCGCAAGGTCATCTAGGAAGATTCTTGACTCTAGGTCCTAGACTTGGAACCCTCTCGAACAAGAAATTTCATAAGATAGAGGCAAACCCAAGATTTCTCTTACTCCCCTGTTTACACTCTATCAACTGGCTCTCCATATTTTCCAGTAGTGAGGTACATCAGTCATATATTGTGGGTCTCATATATTGCACTGCATATAACATGAGAGGCCTCGATGCTTGATGCAATGAGTTCGAACCTGTGATCTTGTTCAATACAAGGACAATAATCTTCAGGATGAGATTGTTTATTTCCCGGATAAGGACTTGACTCCCTACCTTAGGAGTCCCTTCTACACAATGGGCGTTAATGTACTCCTCTATTTTCATCCCGCTCCCTGCTCCCCGTGATTTTAGGTTTACAAACTCTCCCCGACATGATAGACCATTCAAAAATTAAATTTCCTCTACTTCAATTCTCAATGGTTTCCCATCGAGATTGAAGATTTCACTCTCAAGGTCCCAGTAACCCAAAAGCATCTCGAGCAACCTCACCTTGGCTCTCATTCCTTTGAGTGCCCAAAATTTATACAAGCCACATCACTTTAAGGCCATTCAGGCCCTCGGATCTTGATCTACAGCAGCATTGACCTCCTGGTGCTCTCTTTCTCTCCATTTAAGAACCATCTTGCCAAGGACAAACCAAAAATTGAGTTAGAACCCTTAAAAATTATTGTTTGCGTGCATGTACACGGTCTACATCAATTACAATCATGTGTAGGGCTTGATATATGCTCCATGTAGTTTACAAAGGAGTGTATACCTCATCGTATACGTACCCTAATTGAAGACAACCCGCGTACACCAAAATTCACATTTTACGCCCTCAATAACTGAAAATTTGAAACCTAATTCAAAAACTTAATCCACTAAAATTGAAGAGGAAGGGAAGTAGGTTTACCTGATCCAGGCGGTTGCTAATTTAGTTTCCTGATGCTCCCGCAATCATCGTTTTAATCTCGAAGATATTTTGGTCCAATTTGCGCTAGTTGGGTAAAAAATCAAAATGGTATAGTAATTTTTTATTTTGTTACTATTTATAAATTATTTTTACCTACTTTCTATAGTTTTAAGCCATTTTTTCACCTAATGGACTAATACAAAGGTGGATTGAGTGGGTTTTGGTAGTTTTAACCCAGGATTGTTGCATATTTCAATGTTATGTCGATCGTTCGTCACCACGGGCAGGTATTTTCATTACCCAACATATAGGATAGGTAACCACTATGTTATACATTTCTCGCATTATCCTATAATTGTCACTCTTTATGCCTTAAGTACGAACCCATTTGTTGTGACATTGAACCTTACATCTTTTATACTTTGTGTCGTTATCAAGTGGTAGAGACTTAATGAACATGGGTGCCCTAGCTAGATCCCCTACTGCATTTGGTGCCCTTGCAGAGTTTTTCCATAGGACCGACAATCCCTCATAGCTCGTACATGAATTTATGTTGAGCCTCACTTCTCGTTCATAAACATGCAGCCTGATACCCCGAGGACTCCTACCCAATTTTAATTTAATCTCTTTTCCAACTCTTCTTTAAAAAGAGAAAATATTGTTGAGTGAATTGTCCCTTTCACACTCGTTAAATTTGACTTGAAAGGTCGTGAGTCTTAGTTAATCTCTTTTCCGACTCATTATCAAAAGTGAAAAGATTGTTGAGTGAACTTGTCTTTTTCACACTCATAAATTGGTTTTGAAAAGACATCTAAAGTGCACAAGTTTATCACTTTTTCACACCAAGTAGACTAAAAGACATAAAAAGGGACATTTTTTGGCGTTAAGTTGTGATTGCATCTCATGCCCTTGCTTGCAGTATTGAGCCTATAGTCAGTTCCCGTTTTGCATTATAAACCATTTGCCTTAGCAGTTTTGCATCCTCAACCAAGTAGAGCCTTGTTTACATCCTTCACAATTTGACACCCTATACCTAGGAGGGAACATTCCCCTGATTCTCCATCTCCCACATGCATTTCCCTACATTGAGAATAGGTATGTTCCACAGCTGGAACTAGTTTTGCTTACTTGTGACACTCGTTTCCTCCTCTATATCATAGCATTCATTTGACTATGAAAAAACAAAAAAAGATGAACGAGAAGGGAGTATTATCCTATATTGGTAGTAGTTGTGTCGCCTTTGAACAGAGAACACAGTTATTGAGTCCATTCATCATCATAATTTTTGGATTAGAATGGCCTTAGGAAGTTGAGCTCATTACAGAGTCTTCTCTACTGACTGGTTACTCTTCCAGTCCCTATAGAGAATTTCATTGATGCCTCCTGCATCTTGTGGTTTCATCCTTGGGTCTATTCTACCGAAGTCCTCCATATGTCTCATGCTCTTGTTCAACTGAATTCTATCAACCTGTGTCATCCACTCCTCAGAACTCTTGACTTTGCCTGTCGTCCATACCCTCCGTTTGTCTCAAAATCACATGATATTGTAGTCCTATCATGCACCCTAGCCCTACTTTCATCATTGGTAGTTAACCTTGAACCTAGCAGTCAACATTTCATCATTGGTCATTGACTGGGTGGTTTCCCTTGTGTTCAACGGCAAGACATTTTTTCACACATTGGGATTCGTGTAGTGTCTTGGATGCCATTAGTCTTATTGGTGGTTTCCTCTCCTTTGTCAGCAGTTTTCATCATTGGTTGCTATTTAAAGGGTCTTTTTCATGTACCGCTTGCACTTGGCACACGTGAAAGACGCACAGGTTCATTGGTTCGTGAACATGTTCTTCGTCCAATTTCCACCAAATCATGAAGCTCCTTATTTGTACCTCATGCTAACTGATGAGAGATTCCTTAATGCTCTCCTTTCAGCGGGTCTCCTTCCATCAACTTCAGCTCATTCATTCTGGAAATGGGACCTAGATTCTTATGAGTACCTTGAGGCTTGCAGTCATCAGTGGAAGGCTCTCTCACCATTTACAGTTGGGAATACATCAATGTCTCCTGATCGATTGATTCTTCAGGTGTTCGACACCAACTCCTCTATTCACACTTGTAAGAATGTACTCGGTGCCTTGATACCTACTTTCATTATCGGTAGGATGTCTTTCATTTGTTAACAGTATACACCAATGACCAGTAATCAAATGATGTCTCATTGTGTTTGACCTCAACTCCTTTATTCACATGATGTATACTTGCACCCTTGGCGGATTGTGTAGAAGACTTGAAGACATCATTATGTGGCCAAAGCTTTCTTGAGTTGTTTCTTCCTTTTCATTTGACCAGTACCTATATGACTTCAATGATCATGGGAGATCAGATTGTACTCCATGGTATACAGATATATTCATATTTGTTTTGAGACTAGTTCTACTGGGCCATGTTTGTGACTATGAGAATTATTGGCATGTAACCGCATTTGTATTTTCCTATTCATGGCCATGGGCACTTGTTTGGTATATTTTTCAAATGGATCTGCAGTGTAATTTTATTGGCAGGCATGTATGGAAAGTCAATGCAGAATGTAATGAGAAATGAGTTCGTCCAGCTGGTCCCCTACCACTCCACTTCCTGGTTATTTATAATGCATTTTGGCCATTGCAGATACTCCTCTGACCTCGCACATTAGGGGGCATATGTTACAACAATATTTGCCTCACCCTATTCTTGACGATTAAAATTGTCAATGAAGTTTTGCCCRCAAAGTGTTGCTAAAGCCTATTATCATAAAAATTAATAATACTAGTAGGTGGGACCCCCTTGAACTATTGGAGATCAGATCTGTTCATTTTTTATGTTGTGATGTTGTGTSACACAGCTTACATGGTTGATGAAATCTTGTTTTTATTGGTTATGATTTGAGCTTATGAAGTGTTGGTTCCTTATGTAACTACAACCTATGTTATTTATTAATGACATTTTTGTTTGTTCTTATCGCACCTGGACAACAAATATGTTAGTGAAATTACATGAAGGGCGGTTTTCAGAGAGGCAAAATACTATAACAAATGCAAATAAAAGGGACCTAATTCTGCAATACTACATGCAAACAATTGGAAGCAAATGAGAAACAATTGCAAAGGGGGAGAATTTAAAGCTATCCTAAACCATACTACATGCATGAGAAGACATAACAATTATTGTTAAACCCTAGCTAGCAAGTAAATGGATATGAAATTTTTATTGGGTTATATGGTTAGTATGCATATGGTATGAAATGTTGATGGCGCATTTGGAAAGGTAATAGTGCTATTGGTTATGCGAATGGTTGAATTATATGGGACTTGAATTATGTTATTGCATAAATCGCACTATTGATTTTTAATATGGTGATGGTTTCGATACATGGTTTGATTAATGGTTAATGAAGAGTGTGTTGGAATGTATTGATGAGTTAATGCATTGTGGGTGGAGGCAATGTGCATTTACTGCATGTCACCTTTACTCCTCTTGATAACCACCACCCTAGTCGGGCTATTGTTCAATCTTGTTGTTGTGGTTATGCTTCGAATTTTTAGCAAGGAGGAACTGCTCGGCCAACTCTCGTTTTAAGGAATTTGATTACAGGTATGTCTTTTTTGGCCATCCATGACTCTGCTCTGGTTATGAAATGATTACTAGCTCGGGTTTATTGGTTCTTGTTTTCCTAAGTGTTGCAACTGTGTGAAATTTGGGTTCTTGGAATGAAGAATGTATGGTTCTTCCTATAATAATTTTGAGTTCGTAGAGGTTATTGGTCTTCCTAGGTGATAGCTCTCTCTTATCATTGTTGGTTTAGATGGAGGTTTTTTGTTTTGTATTGAGTGAATGGCTATCTTCACACATTTGTCACCAAACCCATTCTTTGGCTTTTGTGTGGTTAATAGTTGGAGGTCTCCTACGAAATTGTGTTTTGTTCACTTGGGCATTGGGTGTTTCCAACACTAAGGGCCATGAAGTGAGTGTTCTTTTCTTAATTAGACCATGTCTTCACCTCACTACTGTGGTATTTTAAATGAATAACACAAGGGTTATACCCTGCGTGCATTAAATAAAATTGTTGGGATGAATGGGAGCCTCACCTTTTGTTATGGCCCCCTGCCATGGATTGTTACCTGTCCATGAATGAATCATGGCTCTCTCTTTGTGCACACCCTTGGCCTCAAAGTTTCCACCATTACGAGGAGTTGGCTCCGTTCCCCTGGTGTTGGCTACATAGTAGACCCTTAACCCTCCAGTGTAGAGTTTTATAGAGGAGACTGTCGTGCCTGTCAAGTTGCTACAGGTTATTGTGGATTGAATGTATGGTTGATTACTTTGAATACAGACTCGCCAAGTTGGTTGTATGGCAGTCGTGTTGGTTTGGCCTTTAGTTACTTTTTCTGTGATAATAATGATAAACCCCTCATCTCTAGTTGCACTTTCAAATTACACAGTCACTCTTCTTATGTTAATAACTCAATATTATTAATGGATAAGGCCTCTTCCCTGATTCGATTTGATGTGTGGGTATGCATAGTTGCCACAACTTGATAGGTTGATTGATTTTTTACAACATTGGAGAATTGTTTGGTTGATACACAGTCACTGGTATTGGCACCAATAATTATTTGGATTATTAGTTGGCATTGGCTACAAATGCTCGATGTGCTCACGCATGTCGCATTGTGTGTATGGTGTTCTGAAAAATGAAATAATGGGCATGGTAACTATGGTTTTATTTGGGGCCGAATGACTATTGAACTGGATGAATGTAGAGAGTATATCCACTACATCCTTATGCTTGTTGATTGTATAAGAATGAGTGTACACAGCATAGTCAATCACGGTGTGACTAAATCGAAGCAATATTATATTAAATCGAGGGCTCACCACGATATGTTGATTTATTATCGTGAGTGTGTGTTTGTTGTGTTAAGTGGAAATGTTGCATCATGGGATTTTGTTAGTTTTGCACTATGTGTAGTATGGATAGCTTGGTCTTCACACTTAGGTATACCCACATAGTTTTAAGCATGTTTATTTATTTCAATCGATCACTTGTTAAAACAAGCATGTTGTTGATGACAATCGTGTTGGATGGGTGGCACAACTTTTAAGTCACATTGAATTGTTTTTTTTTATAGTGGCAGAACTACATTGCCTGGGTGAATTACCCTGTGCATAGCTTGTGTCTAAATGGTGGTTGTTGGTTGTATGATTAATTGTCAATTCGGGTGTGGAAATTTGGTCTTGATTATTTTGGTTACAGCCTATATATGTTTAACGAATATCATTGCATTTAAATGATAGGCCCGATTGTAGTGATAGTGACTTCATTGCTAGTTGAAAACATGACTTTTGAGTATTATTGTGGATTGAAATGCATGGGAAGTGGTTGATTTTGATGGTTAACAGAGTGGATTGGCTATTGTTTTGAAATTGTTATAAGATGCAAATAAGGGAACAAAATCCCTTTTATAGATTGTGTGGGATGCCTACTGTCTTGTTATGGAACTGTGTTAGATAATTGATTATGAACAGTGAACTAGTTAAATGCACATAAATTATTATTTGGTCAAATGATTGATGGTTGATGCATCTCCTTTCACAGAATGTTTTATGGATCACTTAATTAATTTCATGAATAGTAAGCATTCTTATTCCCTTCCATTACTTCACTTTTCGCTAACTACAAACCCCGTCACCTCCCATATTCATTTTTTCACTCCTTGTTCTAAGATTGATTACAGTCAAGAGAACTTATGTGTTAAAGTAGAGGAAAGTGGCAGTGTCTTGTGTGGATTGAAGTGAGGTTTTATTGGTTTTCTTTACAGTTGATTGTTGTTTTCATTGAGCAGTAACCATGTTCTTTTCCCCTCATGATATCATATTTTTCTCAATACAAACCCCTCGCATCTCCCAGAATCCTTTCCACCCCCTTCTTATTGATAAACAATAAAACAATTTGTATGGATTGGATTACATGAGTCTCATACATTGTTGAGACAAATCTATTTCATATTTTTAAGAGTTGTCATGTATGGTTATTTAAAAGACTATTTGCTAATTGATCACGCATGCAGGATGATTTTTTTCAGTTGAGGTATCCATGGCTGAGGAAACAGAGGCAGAGGTAA
Organism: Picea engelmannii; assembly: GCA_009831015.1. NCBI lineage: Eukaryota > Viridiplantae > Streptophyta > Pinopsida > Pinales > Pinaceae > Picea > Picea engelmannii. The sequence goes on from ML782846.1 coordinate 205,147, forward strand.
TTTGAACCGAGGCCCAAGAAGGCCTAGGTTCTCCATACATTTTGACGTTGATTCACAAGATCTTGGCCAATTGTTTCATGTCGGATTCTTCAATTGGATTGGGCAGGGAATAGTCCAACCTGGGCCTAAAAGGCCTCCTTTCCAAGCCCCGCAAGAACTTGATATCCTTGTGCCTCCTCATGTCTCATTACAACCCGAGGTACCTGAAAATGATGGATGACGGGAGATTGTCCACCCGATAGTCTCCCAACATTGTGGTTGGCCCAACTTGTCTTTGCCTCCTCCTCCGTCGGTTAACACCATTGCCCAAGATGCCCCTGATCACTTGCTAGTGCAATCCTCCCAATATAGCAAGAGATTGAAAACTGAGGCCCGCCATGCCCTTGATAAAGGAAAATCCACTGATTCCCCCTCCTCACCCTCCAATGGCTCTGACAAATCCATGTCTTCCCATATGCATTTGAGGGACAGTTGTTCCCACATGATAAGTGAAATTAGGCCTAAAGGAACTGCACAACCAAAGGCAAATTCAGGAAAATCAAGAGGTGATAGTAGAAATCAAGGAAGGGTTGCATCACAGACTGGGAAATATGGTTTTTGATTTTTTATTATATCTATTGTTTTATGACAGTTGACTTCAGGGATCTTTGGAAAACATGTTTATTTTGGATATATGAGTATTATTTTTGAAATAATTTCATGAGTTTAAATTGCCAAAAATGAATATGTTGATGGGATGCACAAGGAGATGTGTTTTTCTTAACTAATGCTTATGTTATGATTGTTATGAACTAAAGAGAGTCACAAGGGGTTCCACCTACTAGTTATTATTTATTTATGACCCTTATTATAATTATTACTCTTCCCCATAATTAAAGTTAGTTGATTCTTTTAATTAACTTAACTAATGAGTTGGTTCAACTTCTTCAACCAAATCTAATTTGTTAAAAGCAAAAGGAAAGGGAGGAACAAGAGGAGGATAGAAGCATAAGCATACTAAGGTTTTCTCTTTGAGTTTGTGTTGAGATAGTTTAGTTTTCATTCATTCATATATTCATCACAAACCTAATTATCTTTTATGATAGCAGGGTCTTATTGTAGACAACAATATTCAGGGATGAATCAATTCATTCAGACACTTGTTTTTCAAAGGTGTTGATCTATCTTTGATAGTCTGTGTAGAATTTTTTGTTTGTGAATTAGTTTTCATCACTGATAAAGGCTATTGTGCAGAGTTGAGTGGACGACAATCTGTTGAAAGTTGATCTAGCTTTTAGAATTCAGTTTTTGTTTTCTGTCAGAGGTCCTTTTGTATGTTCCATCGAGGATGTCTAAGTTTGACTTTGGTCCAAGATTTATGTATGTGATTTTGTAAATAAAATGACTCTTTGGTGAATTGGAATGAAATAAAGGATTTATTTATGTCTCATCTGTCTTGATTATCATCTTGGTGTCTTTACTTATGTTCTTACATCTATTTCAGCAACTGTTATATTCAGAAAATTACATAAAAAAATAATTTCCAGCAAGCTTTTTGTTGGTAAAAGACTAGCCTAAGCACTCGTAATTAATAATTGTGAGTTAGGATGTTATTTTTGTTGGCTATAAACATAGGGTGATATTCCCATCTACTTTGATTTAGCCAAGTAAAGTTTGAAAATGCTTGAGTAAGATCATTTCATATCTTTTCCTCAACATTTATTTGGCGACCATACTAGGGAGATCCTTGATATCTCTCCGGTTAATTTTTATATTTGATTTTTCATTGATACATCTTTCTTTTCTTAAATTGATTCTTTGACTATTTTATTATTAATGATCGCTCCTGTTGCAAGGCAAACCAATATTGAGCTCGGTCTTCAAGACCATACCAACATTTCTTTGAACCTGTTTAACACCATTCTAGACATTGCCAATACCCATGTCAAACTTAACCATTCTTGGGCAGAAATTGAACGAGATATTAGTGCCCAAGAACAGTTGGAGGATAGATGTAGACAGCCTAGAAATCAACAGTAAACCTTTGTTTCTTCAATCTTTGGCCTTTCTTTCATGTCCTTAGATTCTCGTGCTTCTAGAAGAAGAAGAGGCTTGTCACCCGAAATCAATCCTATTTCTGAAATATGAAGAAGAAACATTGTGTTATCTACCCAACAAAGTGATCTAAGGAGAACTTTATCTGATTCATCCAACTCATCTTTATTTCCCTCATCTATAATCCACAAGATAGCATCTAGTGGTGGTTATGGTGGCACTAGAAGTGCTCCATCTTCCCAATATTCATTGTCATCAATGATTGGTAGCTTGTACAGCCACCATATTGAGTCATTTAAAAGTATAAGCTTTTTCAGTTCGAAGAAGATGCCACAACCACACCATGGAATGTGTCCTCTCCTCTTAACATAGCATCTGCTACTCGCCCACTTCCAAAGTTTAAAGAGCATTTGCCTAAGTTTTCAGGAAATAACATTGTCAGTACAAATGAACACCTAGTGGCAGTTTCAAATGCTTGTCATAACATAGGGGCTAACGACAATGACACTTGCATGCACTTTTTCGTCAATTCCTTGGAAGGAAAGGCTACGGCCAATTTCTTTGACCTTCCTCTTAATATCTTGTCTACTTGGGAGGAATTAATCTATTGGGTCCGATCAACTTATGGGCAATCCAAAAGACCTGCCGAGAATTTAAGGGAATACAATAACTTCACTTATAAAGATGGTGAGACCATCAAGTCTTTCAACTTGTTTTCACCAAGTTGTACAATCAAATCCCCGAACTTATCCACCCTTGGAACCAAGCTACTTTCATGCATTACTACAATGCATTGTATTATCCCTACCGTCATAGGATTGAGGAAAAATCCATTGATAATATCAATTTCTCTCTACATACCTATTCAAAGTATGAAGAACGTATTGACAGAACGGGTCTTTCCAAGGGGGAATCAGTTAGACAAATAGACATGTTCACTCTCTTGTAGCTTGTACAAGATATGAACAATCGTATGATAGCATTCGAGCGAAAGGGTAATGTCTCCCCTCTCACCCCTGGAGCTTCATCCTCTTCTGCACCCTCCTTTAGAAATCCAGTTGAAAACAATTTTCAGCCTAAGGCTATCATGCCTCGGAGTTGGTGTAACTTTTGTGAGGAGCACCACGAAGAAACCACATGTGAGGTAAAGAATAGTGTCAGAGATAAGATCTTTGGTAAGAGACCAAAAGCTACTATCGGTGTCCTAGACTTTGTAGAGCTAAAGGATGACATGGTTATCAATACTAGGAACAAAGCCTATGCTCCCAAGGGAAAATTTGAACCTCCTCGTAGTTCTTCTAGCACGAGCTCATCCTCAACTGTTGCTATGCCCTAGGTTCCTAAAATTCCTGAGGTTCAAAGAATCACTCCCCTTCTTCCCTCTTCTAAATACAATATCTTAAATCAATTGGCCAACATCAAAGAATATCCAACCCTCCTAGACATGGTTGTCGTCCCTGGACAACAGATGCATCTAAAACAATTCATGGAAGGAAAATCTTATGTTGTAGTCAATATTTCCGAAGAGCTAGAGGAAGTGGATTCTTCTATAAATAAAGTAGGTGTACATAACTTTAGATACCCTATAAAAAAACCCCCTTTTTATATTTTTGTAAATATCATGGAGAATATTTCCCATTTTTGCCTCATAGATAGTGGTTCAGGCCCAAGTGTCATGTCGAAGATTATTATGGAATATCTAGGCTTTTCTTGTACAAATGAAATGTCAGAAGCATGTTATCCTATAATAGTCTACAATAGACAACCATGGGCAAGATTAAGGATGTGACCTTGGTTTTATGCACCCATCCTGAGAGAAGGACAACCCTCGGCATTCACATAATTGATATGCATGTAAGCAACTACTCAATTATCTTGGGGAGAGATTGGCAAGCCTTAATAGGTGGATACCTCTCGCTCGACGAGACACATTTTTTCATTCCTCGAAATGGAAGTAATATTATAGTCCTTAGAGAGGGAAGAATTTCACCCTACATAATGAATGTTTCACAATCTAGCATAAACTATATCGAAGAAAACCTAGGAGTGTATTCCATATTTGCTAAAGAAGATAATATTCCTTGGGAAAAAAATGATTTAGATGATTATTTATGGCATATGCACTTTGATGGTTCATGCTCTAGTGAAGGTAATGGGGTTGGTATTATCTTGGTTTCCCATGAAGGAAAAATTCATAATCTGTCATATGGGTTGGAGTTTGCTTGTACAAATAATGTCGTTGAATTCAAAGATTTATTATTAGGCATTTAGAATGCCCTTAATCTTGGTTGTGGTCACCTTTCAGTTTTTGGAAATTCTGAGCTTGTTGTGAACTTGATACGTAGGACATGCTCTCCTAGTGACAAGATGATGGAATGATACTCCCAAACTGTTTGGGCACTTATCTCATACCTTCTATCTTTCAACATCACTCATGTTAAGAAGGATTTGAATTCAATGGTTGATCGGTTAGCTGTCTTTGCGGCCTCTTCTACTCAGAAACTCTTGCCTCACAAGCCTGATTGTGCTTTTCAATATCTACATCGTCCATACATTCCTGGAAAGGAAGTATCTTGGAAATCTATCCTTAGAAATGAGAGCATTTGTGTTGTCATCCAAAATGAACCTCTTAAGCCCGAGGAGATTATATCCACAGAAAATAATGAGATTTATGAGGGCTTGACTCCTCTTGAGAGTTTGTTTTCATTGAGTGTCGTAGGCAACAGAGAAAAACATAAAGAAGAGGAGTTACAAAAGAAGGTGGTTGAAACCACCCTCCTGAACATTAGGACACCTGAATCTTCAACAGATGATAAGATAAATGTCCAATGTTTTGTTAGAAAAGAGATGGTTTCCACCAGACTACTTAGTGAATCTCAAAATATTTTTGCTTGGTATTATGAGGATCTGATCTACGTGGTTTTGGTCCTAGTCTTGTTTAGCATATTATGAAACTATCTAGGAAAAAACAAGAACGTGTTAACTCTACACCGGAAGCACCCGTTCAAAGGCATTTGAGAGATTTCTTAAGGGATCGAATTTTTTTTCAGCCCACCCTGAATGGGTCTCAATTTGGAAATCGACCTCAGGGACCATTGATAATATCAGAACTGGTATTAGTCTTCGAACTTTCAGGGGAGAGATTATGAGAAATCCCTTTCCCCCTCTCAATATGGAAATGTTTTTGCAACGGGTTATAGAGTCACAGTTAAGACCCTTACTTGACAGTCTCTTTGGTTACAAGAGAATCAAAGTAAAAGGGGAAAATGTTCACAAAACCACTTTCATTACTAATTGCGATACCATGCCTTACAAATGCCAGATTTTTAGTTTGATTGATACAGGTATTGCTTTTAAAACACCTATGCACATGACTCTCGATGAATTGTTCAGTCTCCATCTCTATCTTGATTATCTAATTGTGTCTGTCAAGGGACTGATGATTACATCATATTTCCAAGTGATTGGTCCTTTCAAAATTTATTTTGTCTTGGATTCTAATTCTTATATCTCAAAATATTTACAGGAGCAATTGTTTCCCTACAGCACTAACAACCCTCGCTTGAAATATTGTGAGGAACCAACATGAAAAGTTCTAATGTTGTATGGATTTTGTTGTATACTAGTAGCCTAGATGTGCTTTCATTGTTTTTGTGCTTCTTTTCTACGCTTACAGTACCTTGATTTCTTCCTTATAAGTTAATTTTTCTTTCCTTGTTGTTTTTCAATTGAGTTTTTACTGTTGTTGTTTTAATTTCTGCATTATTACTTCTGTTGTGATTTTTGTCTTTATCATCTTTTAGTGTTTGGTCAAGATAAAATGTTGGATCAATTCTGCCACAGTGACACTCCTACAAAGCATTGTTAGTTGATAACAATCAAGCTTACTTAGCTGCTATGATGTCTCCTCCGAAGGGCCCTTGAAATTGTAACATGTTTCCACTGATGTCTTATAAGGAATTGGTTGTTTCCCACTTCTTCTTGCCATTTCTTCACCCATTGAAATCTTGAGAGAAATTATATAAGTTTTCCTCCTTGAAAGTTAAGAGCATATTCTAGTTGAATGATTATGCATACAATGGTAAAAACCCCTCATACTTAACACTTTTCATCAATTATACCCAAATTTCCAGTCATCTTTCCATTAAATCCGCTCACTTCCCCTTGTTGCATAATTATTCTAGTTATGTCTTCTAAAATTATTGTTCTTGGTTTGTGAAACCATGAGTTCTAAGTTCTAAATATGTTGAAAAAAAAAATTCCTATGGAGTCGCCAATTTGTCGACGATTAAAATTGCCAACAAAGTTTTTCCCTCAAAGTTTTTCTAAAGCCTATTATCACAAAAATTAATAATACTGGTAGGTGGGACCCCCTTGAAATATTGGAGATCGTATCTGTTCATTTTTTATGTTGTGATGATGTGCGACATGGCTTACATTGTTGATGAAATCTTGTTGTTATTGGTTATGATTTGAGATTATGAAGTGTTGGTTCCTTATGTCACTACAGCCTATGTTATTCATTAATGTCATTGTTGTCTTTTCTTATCACACCTGCACAAAAAATATGTTAGTGAAATTACATGAAGGGAAGTTTTGAGAGAGGCAAAATACTATAACAAATGCAAAGAAAAGGGACCTAATTCTGCAATACTACATGCAAACAATTGGAAGGAAATGACAAACAATTGCAAAGGGGGAGAATTTAAAGCTATCCTAAACTGTACTGCATGCATGAGAAGACTTAACAATTTTTGTTAAAACCTAGCTAGCAAGTAAATCGATATGAAATTTTGATTGGGTTATATGGTTAGTACGCATATGGTATGAAATGTTGATGGCACATTTGGCAAGGTAATGGTGCTATTGGTTATGCGAATGGTTGAATTATATGGGACTTGAATTATGTTATGGCATAAGTCACACTATTGGTTTTTAATATGGTGATGGTTTTGATACATGGTTTGATTAATGGTTAATGAAGAGTGTGTTGGCATGTACTGATGATTTAATGAATTGTGGGTCGAGGCAACGTGCATTTACTACACGTCACCTTTACTCCTCCTGTTAGCCACCACCCTAGTCAGGCTATTGTTTGATCTTGTTGTTGTGGTTATGCTTTAAATTTTTAGCAGGGAGGAACTGCTCGACCAAGTCTCGTTTTAAGGAATTCGATTACAGGTATGTCTTTTTTGGCCATTTGTGACTCTTCTCTGGTTATGAAATGATTATTGGCTCAGGTGTATTGGTTTTTGTTTTCCTAAGTGTTGCAACTGTGTGAAATTTGGGTTCTTGGAATGAAGAATGTATGGTTCTTCCTGTAATAATTTTGAGTTCGTAGAGATTATTGGTCTTCCTAGTTGATAGATCTTTGTTATTGTTGTTGGTTTAGTTGGAGGGTTTTTGTTTTGTCCTGAGTGGATGGCTATATTCACGCATTTGTCACCAAACCCAGTCTTTGTCTTTTGTGGGGTTAGTAGTTGGAGGTCTCCTGTGACATTGTGTTTCGTTCACTTGGTCATTGGGTGTTTCCAGCACTAAAGGCCACAAAGTGAGTGTTTTGTTTTTAACTCGACCCTGTCTTCACCTCATGACTGTGGTATTTTAAACGAAGAACACGAGGTTTATACCCTGCGTGCATTAAAAAAAATAGTTGAGCTGAATGGGAACCTCACCTTTTGTTATGGCCCCCTGCCATGGATTGTTTCATGTCCATGAATGAATCATGGCTCTCTCTGTGTGCACACCCTTGGTCTCAAAGTTTCCACCATTACGAGGAGTTGGATCTATTCCCCTAGTGTTGGCTACAGAGTAGACCCTTAACCCTCCAGTGTGAAGTTTTATAGAGGAGACTGTAGTGCTTGTCAAGTTGCTACAGGTTATTGTGGATTGAATGTATGGTCGATTACTTTGAATACAGACTCATCTAGTTGGTCGTATGGAAGTCGTGTTGGTTCATCATTTAGTTACTGCTTATGTGATAATAATGATAAACCCCTCATCTCTAATTTCACTTTCAAAGTACACAATCACTCTTCTTATGTTAATAACTCATTATTTTTAATGGAGAAGGCCTCTACCCCGATTCGATTTGATGTGTGGGTATGCGTAGTTGCCATAGCTTGATAGGTTGATTGATTTTTTACAACAGTGGCAAATTGTTTGGTTGATACACAGTCACTGGTATTGGCACTAATGATTATTTGGATGATTATATGGCATTGGTTACAAATGCTTGATGTGCTCACACATGTCACGTTGTGTGTATGGTGTTTTGAAAAATGAAATAATGGGCGTGGTAACTATGGTTTTCTTTGGGGTTGAATGACTATTGAACTGGATGACTGTAGAGAGTATATCCACTGCATCCTTATGCTTGTTAATTGTATAAGCCTGAGTGTGCACATCATAGTCGATCACGGTGTAACTAAATCGAAGCAATATTATATCAAATCGATGTCTCAACACAATATGTTGAGTTATTACCGTGATTGTGTGTTTTTTGTGTTAAGTGGAAATTTTGCATGGTGGGGTTTTGTTAGTTGTGCACTATGTGTAGTATGGATAGATTGGTTTTCACACTCAGGGATACCCACAGAGTTTTAAGCATGTTTATTTATTGCAATCGATCACTTGTTAAATCGGAATGTTGTTGATGACAGTTGTGTTGGATGGGTGGCCCAACTTTTACGTCACATTGAATTGGTTTTTTTTACAATGGAAAAACTACATTTCCTAGGCAAATTACCCTATGTATAGCTTGTGTCTAAATGGTGGTTGTTGGTTGTATGATTAATTGTCAATTCGGGCGTGGAAATTTGGTATTGATTATTTTGGTTACTCCCTATATATGTTTAACCAATATTATTGCATTTAAATGATAGGCCCGATTGCAGTGATAGTGACTTCATTGTTAATTGAAAACATGACTTTTGAGTATTATTGTGGATTGAAATGCATGGGAAGTGATTGATTTTGATGGTTAACAGAGTGGAATGGCTATTGTTTGGAAATTGTTATAAGATGCAAATAAGGGAACAAAATCCTTTTTACAGATTGTGTGGGATGCCTATTGTCTTGTGATGGAAATGTGTTGGATAATTGATTATGAACAGTGAACTAGTTAAATGCACATAAATTATTATTTGGTCAAATGATTGATGGTTGATGCATCTCCTTTCGCACAATGTTTTATGGATTACTTAATTAATTTCATGAAAAATAATCGTTCTTCTTCCCTTCTATTATTTCACTTTCCTCTAATTACAAACCCATTCACCTCCCATATTCATTTTTTCACTCAATGTTCTGATATTGATTACAGACAAGAGGATTTATGTGTTAAAGTAGACGAAAGTGGCAGTGTCTTGTGTGGATTGCAATGAGGTTTTATTGGTTTGATTTACAGTTGATTGTTGTTGTCATTGAGAAGTAATCATGTTATTTTCCCCTCATGATATCATGTTTTGCTCAATACAAACCCCTTGCATCTCCCAGAACCCTTTCCACCCCCTTCTCATTGATAAACAATAAAACAATTTGTATGGATTGGATTGCATGAGTTTGATACATTGTTCAACCAAATCTATTTCATATTTTTAAGAGTTTTCATGTATGGTTACTTAAAAGACTATTTTCTAATTGATCACCCATGTAGGATGAGTTTTTGTAGTCGAGGTAGCCATGGCCGAGGAAACAGAGGTAGAGGTAATTGGAACCGAGGCCCAAGAAGGCCTAGGTTCTCCATACATTTTGATGTTGATTCACAAGAGCTTGGCCAATTGTTTCATGCCAGATTATTCAATTGGATTGGGAAGGGAATAGTCTAACCTAGGCCTCATTTGTCTTGATTATCATCTTGGTGTCTTTACTTATGTTCTTACATTTATTCAGCCACTGTTGTATTCATAAAATTACATAAAAAGTGAATTTCCAGCAAGCTTTTTTTTTATAAAAGACTAACCTAAGCACTCGTAGTTAATACTTGTGAGTTAGGATGATATTTTTGTTGGCTATAAACATAGGGTGATATTCCCGTCTACTTTTATTTAGCTAAGTAAACTCTGAAAATGCTTGAGTAAGATCATTTCATATCTTTTCCTCAACACCTATGCAATCTTGCATAGAGGGCCTTATTCCTTTTCCCTATGTAGACTTATCTTCCCTGTTGATAAAATCCAGAGAAAAAAAGTAATATTTTTCCACATATATGCATCTTTCACACTATACAACATGCATATAAGTAGGTTTCTCCACTACCACCTGCATACATCGGGATTTGTGCCAGAAAATTAAATTAAATGTCGGGTTTCCATGTCACGAAAGGAAATCTTTGATCCTTGGCCTTCCATATACTGGAAACATTCCGACTAGGCCCTTCAATTCCATTTTGGAGGATATAAAGAGGCCAATTCCAAGCTATGGAAAAAGGGGAAAGAATTAAACTTTGAGAGCAAAGTTACTCTGGAGGAATTATTTACTCCATATTGAGTCTGCATCCCTTTGTCCTTTAAGTATGAACATAGTGTTAAGCCCCCAAGATCTTCCCTTATTGATTGAGAACCTCATTGTTTCTCTCTTATGAGCTTGCCTTTGGTGGAGGATTGAAGTGGTTTAGGCCCAGCTGGAAGGAACTTAGTTTCTCGGTTTCGAACCGTGCTGACATAGAATTCTATAACATGTTCACTTATGTTGATCATTTATTAATAGAAATACTCTTTTCCCTTCCAATTGATATCTTGAAAATATATTAAATTATTATTCCATGGGCGTATTTTTCATGTTTATTAATGGATTATGCTATCTAATGTGATAACCTTTTATATTACCACCATATTCTTGATTTCCGTGTTTGTTGAGAACTTGTCATAGGTATATAGCTTTGGGTCGAAGTGCTCAATGGTGGACTTCATCAAACATCTGGACGAGGTAGGCTTCTTTCTTATCTCGCTTGCATATTGGTTTATATAGCATGTTATTGGGATAGAGTTTATTTCTGCAATCATTTTCGTCTGTTGTGGTTTACCCTAGACATAGAGAGATTTTCCTCGTAACATATCCATAGTCAATTTATCTAGTTCATGCATTTCTTCTATAGTAGAAACCTTTTCATCAAGTCTTGAGGAAAGATATAATAGTACCTTCTAAACCACCATAGATTCTTCATTATTTTCACCTATCCCTTTCATAGTGTTTACAGTCTCATCTAGTATGAGAAAGAAACCTGCAATATTTTCATCTTCACTCATTCTCAGGATTTCAAATTGCATTATGTGAGCTTGAACTTTGGCCAACTTTAATTTTTCATCTCCTTCATAAATTTTTAACAGTTTATCCCATATTTCCTTTGCGGATTCCAACTACATCATTTTAACAAATTTTGTTTCTGCAAGCCCACCTTGGATAGTATTTATAGCTCTTGCATTATTGTAGTATTTTTTCTTACCAACTTCATCAGTTGGAAGAGTTGTTGGCATTTTATAACCATATACCACGATATTCCAAACTTCCATACCAAGAGACATCAATTAGGTCTTCATTCTGACTTTCCATAATGCAAAATTTGTTCTATTAAATAGAGGAGGTCTAGTTGAAGAAGAAAATGAATCTTGACTTGCCATAATTTTTGTGTAATCTTTCTTCCAGATTTTACATTTTTACTGAAGGAACCTTGATGTAATACCAATTGTTAAGACTCACAACAATAATGAGAGGGGGGGTGAATCAATATTATATCAATTTTCACAATTTTCTTTCCTTTCAATGATTTAAAGTTATCTAGAAGTGTTATCTTAATCACCAATGCATGCAGAAATTAAAAAAAAACACACAAAAAAGAAAGTACACCAGAATTTTTATGTGGAAATCCAATGCGGGAGAAAACCACATAAAATCTTCCTTTATGTTCTTCTTCAATCACCAAATTACAATTTATAATTTTTCATATCAATAGGCACCCACCTGTCGTAGATAATGAGGACACCAATCCTCTCAGGCACCAACCTATCGCAGATAATGAGGACACCAATATTCTGAGGAACCAACCTATTGCAGGTAATGAGGACACCAATCCTCTCATGCACCAACCTATTAAAAATTATGAAGACTCCAATCTTCAATGAGATTCAACTCACCCTAACACCATCCTGCCAGCCTGTATTCAGTTTTCTCTAAATGAAAAATTCAATACATGACTAGACCTTTTCAAGACTTTTCTCTTCAATTCGAAACTAACTGACAAATCTCAAGTTCATTTATTTTTAATAGTTACATGATATTTTTCCACATATTCCTCACAACACAATCAATTAGAGAACATCCCTATTTATGATGTCTTCTCTTTTGTTCGACCAATTGTATATGGACACATAACAATTATATTGTGGACATGGTTTGACCATATCAAAGTCCAGTTAGTTATATGTGGACACACTTCTTTCCAAATTAAGTATGTGTATGCATAACAGTTATATTGTGGACATGTCTTGACCAAATCAAAGTCTAGTTAGTTATATGTCGACACACTTACATTTAAATTAAAATATTTCTTGTTCAGTTACAGCTCGACGTTATTTTACTAAATCAAACAGAACAAAAATATTTCTATGAATGATATCTAACTTATCTCTAGCAAAATTGACACAATAATTCTCATTCTATTTTACAAAGCTCCCACTACACATATATAATAGTAGCACAAGATTCAAGTCACAATTTTTCATCTTGTCACACTTTCTTTGCAGTGCGCTCATCCAGTCACCCTACAAGATTGTGAGCACTCCATGGTGAGTGTCTCACTGGATTTATGAATTTCCACTCTTTCCATCGTATTCCACTCTGTCTCTTTTCACGTCGGCTTTGTCTCATCACACTCCATTGCATCATTCATTGTACTAGATCAAGGAACCTTTCATATTTTCTTTTGCGCAACTTCCACTCGTTATGTCACAGTCCACTCCCTCACACCGGCTTCATCTAGTCATACTCCACTTAGTCATTCATCACACTAGCCCAAGGTACCCTGGATATTTTATTTTGTGCCATTGATCCTTTTGTCCTTTGATCCTTCTACGCACTTCTATTTTTGCACTAGAACTGACCATATCCATGATCATTTTGAAATCAATGACAACATATGCACAACACCTCCCTCTATACCCTTGTTTATCTATTCCCATCTCTCTCT
>ML782846.1:249265-273553 GCA_009831015.1 Picea engelmannii
GTGCCTATGTGTTTTGACTAATCCCTTTATATGAAGAGGGGACTAAGTGTGGTGTAGCTTAAAACATGCATGAAATCACTTTTAAGAAGGCTAAGGGCCTTCCCCAAATCTCAAAAAACCTTACAATGTGTATTTTTTGCACAAGTGCACAAGTCTCAGAGGAGACAGAGGTGCACTGAGTGCATGTGCGCAGACCGAAATGAATTAATGGGCGTAGGTGCACAGAACAGAATTATGACTTAGGCGCATGTGTGCACGATGCGCGTCTGTGGGCCAAAAAACTCGTGCACAGATGACACATGGCCATGAATGAAAATTCCGAATGGAATTCTCTCAATTCAACTTGGAATTGGATGTTTAGCAGGTTGGCTTAGGCCAGTTAATGCACCTGCAAGTTAAATAAACCAAAAGAAGAGCTAGAAAAACCCAAATGGGGTAGGAAATTGATACCTTTCCCCAGTGGAGTCTCCAATCTGTAGCGCATCTTTTGTCACCTTAGTGAGCAAAATAGAGGTGCTTGCAAGCTTAGTTGGGTTTGCTAAGTAGGACAGCTGCAAGGAAAAGGGTTAGAGAAAGAAATAGAAAAGAACAACTAAGAATTAAACTAAGAAATAAAACAACAACTAAATTAATAAGCATAGGGACATAGGGACATAAGGAAAAAAGAAACAATGAGACCCATGTCACCAATGATAAGACTGATGTTAGTGAAAGAAAACATCGAGAAGAAAGAGGACTATGAGTCCCTTCTTCCTCCAAGGGAGGGCTCTTGGACCCCCACAAATAAGATCTTCTTACAACTTTGAAAATGAAAATGGTGAAAGAATTTTTTGCTAATCCACTCAAGGGGTGAGATGGATTTCCCAATGCAATGTTGCTAGTATACTCTTGATGGGAATAGAGGATTCCTCAAGAGAATAGTGGCAGCATAACTTTGCTATTGAATTCCTTGAAAAATAAAGTGCATCCATGGCCTTTTTATAGAATTTCTTTGAGGTATTGTCCAACTAGTTTGTAGTGTGTAAAGAGGCTAATTAGGGAATTTCTAGATCTTTGACCAGCCACCCAATCGAATCCAGTCCAGATTTGAGTGTCAAATCAACTTGGAAGCTGAACCAGAAGTGGGTGGGAGGCTGACCACTCTCATAAATGCGTCTTTTCTTAGGTGCGCGGTTTTTTGCGACAACAGTCATGCATCATGTGCATGTGCGTGATTTGTGCTTTTCTATTTTGTGCATGTGCACGTGCGACCTATGTATTCATAGCACCCTTTAATTTTGTCACTAGTTGTATAGTTTTTTACCCTTTGGAAATGATTTTGTGGTAATTTTGGTCCATGGGTGACCTCATAACTATTTGATGATGCTAAATTCTTGTAACCATTTGTGGATGAAATTTCAGTGATAACACCTACAACCATCGTTGCTCAAACCTTCTTCCAATGCACTCTCTCGGGTGGCGGACTCACGAACACATAGTTTTGTAGCTTCCTTTTGTGAGTCCACCATAGAAGTCTCATTACTTAGCCATTTTTCATCTTCACGAACTTGTGGATGCATAAATCTATAAGCATCATTTCATAGGTCCATCCAAGAAGTATCAACTCTTAACCATTTTCCACTTGCACGAACTTGTGGACTCATGAACGTACAATTCTATACCTCCTCTTCATAATATTGTCTGAAAGCCTCAAGACTTAGCCATTTCCATCTATGCGAGCTCATGGACTCACAGACTCATGAATGCATAGTTATTCCTTTCATAAGTCCACCCGAAAATTCTCAACACTTAGATTATTTTTCCATCTATACAAACTCGCAGACTCAGGAATGCATAATTCTACCCTTCATAAGTTCATTTGAAGAGTCTCAACACTTAGCCACTTTTCCATCTACGTAGAATCGTGGATTTGCATATGTACAATTTTGTACCTCTCCTCCATAAGTTCGTTCGTGAAGTATCAACACTTAGATTATTTTGTGATTTTGTTAGGTTCGTAGACTCATGAACCCATTCATCTCACCTTTCCAACCCTAATACTCGATGAGGACCTACTCCCTATTACCTCAACCAATTACAAGCCTCCTCGTTGCTTCCTCATACACGTAGGCTCATGACATCAATATAACTTTACCATGATGTCATTTATCCTCTCGTCAATGTCTAAGGGCTTCCACATCAATCAATTACCAATATCACATCCCAAATGCACTTTGATCAATGGTCGAGATATTTCAAACTTTTGGTCTGACGTCCAAACCTAAAACAAAGGTCTAATATGTAGTTCCCCCAAGGGGCTATGCTATGTCTCATCGACCAATTATATATTTCCATTCACATGCTGACACCTATCATGTTCTGAACACATTGGCATTCCAGGTCAACATGGTACCTCATGTTGACGTTATCGTTATCTCTCCTTAAAATTATCGCTTAAACAAGACCACAATGATCTATGACAGAGGTTAATTATGGGTTAATTCTTGATTAACGGTCCATATTTAATCAGGTACATTTTCTACATGCATGGTAACCTGCTCCGATAGAGGGTCCATATCTACTCACTTTGTCGATCCAACGGTTGTGATTCCTTCAAACTGAAAATGTGGTTTTGTTCATTTGATTCATGACTTAGACAATTCAAGGGTTTTTCTTTGGGTTCTTTCCCTTGCATTCAACTATTAACTTATGATCCTAGTTTCCATTCACGTTTCTCCTGTCACAATGATGGTTTTCTCATCACAAGGATGGATATGTATATATATATAGCACACATGAACCATAAAATTAATTTCAATTTGTTTTTTCACGGAACGTTACAGAACACTTGTATTTAGTTGTGCAGGGCATGCACCGTCCTTTCCATCCCGTCATCACTTACATGCAGGAGTTTGCAAATATAATATGCATCATTACTATAAATCAAGTATGTATATGTATAGTTCAAGTACAAGAATTCAATCATGCATTTAAAATCAATTACATAGAGTCTATGAAATACTTATCTATTACAGTTGATATCCAGCCAGCTGATTGTGGGTGTTCGCCTTTCCACCCAACTGTAGGCTCAAATGCATTCACTTTTAGCATTTTGGCCACCCCCATTCCTAGCCATGATATCACTAGGGAATTTTTCTTAGGTTCTTGGTAAGATTTCAAGGTTACTCTCCTTCACTCTACTCTAGGTAGAGATTTTCCATATACCCACCTAGCCCAGACCTCTTTGAGTTTTATCAAACGCCTCCCCAACATCAAGCTCATGGCCCTCTTAGCTCAAGTCATGTTTTTTGGGTCTTCTATGCTCCATCTCCCCCCTTCCTCTTCTACGGGTTCTCTGATATCTTCATTTCACACCCTCATGCATTCCTTTTCAATCACTCTCTTCCTCTAAGGCCTGAACTCCTCCCTAGTTACCTCTCTCTATGTTCGTTTATTGCATGCATGACTTAGGCAGGTTTTCAACCTATCCTCCTGTTTCTTTTGTGAAAAGGAAACTCGTGGATCAATCCTAGGGACCCATGGTGATCTTTCCTACTTTCCTCTAGCTGACTACTTCTTGTCCCTTTAGACAACCCTCCATACTTCCATTCATTAGGGTGGTTGTTTTTTCAACTACCAACCCCTCCTCATTAACTGACTTGTCTTGTTATCTGGGCTAAGGGAAAATAATTTGAATGTTTCCACTTAATATTTATACAAGGTGTCTTGGGGTCCTTTAACTTAATAGAACCTCCCATCATTCCTCTAGTGATATCATGGCCAATACTTTAAGGCTTCACCCATCAGTCAATCTTCGACGTTTACAATTAAACAATAATACATTTATAATATTTTCAAGCCATTGCATGGAAATCATAAATTATGATTAATTACAGGATGGGAGAAATAGGGGTGTCACAATCCCCTTCCCCTTAAAGGAACATTGTCCTCGGTGTTCTTATCAGCAACATCTTCCATGAATTCATCTTTCAGTTGCTTCAACATCATTTTCCTTTTCTTATTCTGGTCCTTTCCCAGACTCTTGGAATTTATCACATGCCTACAACAATTTTCAACAACAAGAATATTACTTATCATTTCATGCAAAAAAAATTATTGTTGTTTAAATTCAAGTGGAAATATTCACAAGTTAGCACAATTCTTATCTGTGCAGTTCATGGATCTGCATCCATATGGTCATCTCATTAACTTGGCTCACTGCTTTCCTTGACATACCCATTGTGTGCATGATTAAAATCAACATATTCAAAAAGCTATTGGAGTATCTTCTTCCTTGCATTCACTCACCCTCCAGGCCTAGGCTTAGGCATCCCCTTCTCTGTTATGCAGTCCCTAGGTGATCCATCTTTCCTTACTAGGGATTTCTCTCACCAGAAGAATTTATGAGACCTTCCCAAGTCTTACATTTTAGGAATCCCTCACGCTTTCTCTGTCGAAAGCGTCCCTTCATGATGAATCACCATAATACACCATTCTATGGATATCATGGCTTATCATAGGGTTCTCATGTCACAACAGTAGCTTGTTACCATGATTTCCAACTTGAAATTCATCCTTTGTCGCTTCAGATAGATCTTTTATCTCACATGTATCACATGTATACAGTAATCCATGAGATACTATCATCTAATTTTCAAATTTGTTATCCATATATTTCTAATTCTACATTTTCATTTTTAGATCCGTTCCACATGGAAATAGATTCACAAGTATGATATTTCTTTATCATAGTAGTTTGACTCTTTTATAATCATTAGGTATTGGTCTTCTTATTGGACTTATAACACTGTCGCATCCAAGACCTTTATTCATGCAACCTCCTCTTCATGCACATTATAGTTTCATTGCACACTTGTAGTGTTTCACATACAATTTCAGTGCTGTGCATACTAAAAAACGAGTTCATTTATTCAAAAAGGAAATACCAATCCTTTAAAAATGGAATCAAACATTAAAATCAATCTAATCAATGTGTCAATGTCCATGGTCACATTCACATGCAATGGACCCTTATATTTATTTTCAGATTATTACTTTTCATATTAGGAACTTTTCCTTGGTGGGTTGGAACTCAGCCAACCTTTTACTACATGGTTTCTTTATACATGTTTATTATTACAACAAGACTGTGTTTTCCTGCTTTAGCTGATCATGACCTCCAATCATCACACGTGAAACTAAAATTTTCACATGAGTTCATCTAAACATTCTTCCTTTACTAGTAACCAGGGTGTTGACGTTTGCGGCCACCCAATTTCTTTATTTTCCACTGGGATTCCACAGAGAACTGGAAGATACTGCCTCCATAATTGACAATCCTATATATTCATTATCTTATCACATGTGTCTCCTTACTGTGTTACATCATCATGCTACCTTTGATCACGTTGGTTCTCAATCACTCCTTGATTGGGCAATGTATTCATGACATATTTTTGTTCATGCATTTTCCCAAATATTTCAATCATCCTCAGCTATTAGAGGTTCACACCTCCATCATGTAGGTTATCTTTCCTTAATCATACCCTACTTGGGTATCAATGGAATACAACAACCATTCAAAGCACATGCATATCATCAAAGCATAGACTATTTTAGAAGGGATTGTTACCCAAATCCTTTTTACCTCTCATGTCACATGGGCATGAAATATTTAAACATGTTATGGTTGCCAACACCTTTTCTTATATTACCTCTTCAATGGTGCTTCCTGGGGACTTCTAAAATCCCTTTCGCAGTTTTTTTTTTTTTTTATCAACGACCTTCTTACATTCACTTTTGTCTGAGGTTGTTAACTAATGATAGTTGTCCTTCCCTAATAGTTCCAATATTTTCTACACATGACATACATCATCACATTCACATTTCGCATTAGTTATCATGTAAGATCAAATGCATGTACCATAGTATTTATTTCAATAAAACATTTTCATATATGCCTTAGCATATCTATATGCACTCCATCACATTGTCTCTGATGTTTTCATGAGTGCAACCACAATCGAATTTCAGCTACATCTCTCGACATTCTCATGCAAAAATATCTACCTTCATTAACATATCAGTTTCTCATCCCGGAGAATCGTAATAGACAACAAGAAAAGAGTTAAGGGATTCTCCCATTAGGGAATTTTTGACCTAGCTGAATTAATTTCAAGGCCTCATTTCCTTCACACATTATAGCTTAACCAAGCTCATTCATTTAAACACATTCAATATTGTATCTTTTAGTTACTAGATGTCCTTTTTAAGCATACAACTATGTCTTATTGTTCATAATTTCATAGTGAGAGAAGTATTAATCACTTTCTCCTTATTTTCTTTTACAATTTATCCCTCTTGGGATCTTCTTGTTCTATCTCTTGAGAAATCTTAGTCATGTTCACCTCGACCTTCTTGGATAATTTAGCATGTTATATCAACAAGTTTCTTGTTCACAATGAATCATGAACTTCTGCACTCCACACCTTTCCCAACTAGAGATCATATTGGTCCTCATTCGTCTACATTTCTTGGTACTCATGCATGATATTTTAGAATGTAATCCAAGATTCTTATATAAATTGGTTTTGCAACCTGTTGTTCAATTCTCAGCAGTCATTAAGGTTATAGCTTTGTTATCCTGGCAAAGTTCTTTACACAGTTCCTCCATATAAACCTCTTCAACATGCAAAACTCTTGTTGCATATCGAAACGGTCTGACATGACCTCAATTTTGTTATCTCATATTATTACCTAATATTCCATGAGGAATTATCAACATGCATATTTATTATGCATTTATATTGTGCACTCACACATGCATGTTTCTTCCATCAATTTTCATTCATTGTACTTTAATATCATTCCTTAGCATGCGGTGTGGGTGTCCACCATCGGAACACTTTATTGTTTCATTTCTTTATATATTGGAAATTAATTGGTTCATGATTGTTCATGACCATTCATATGTAGTATTTAAAAGCATAATCATGTTTCCTTTTATAATGGCAACAAAGCATCCTTGCTCATTTATTTTTTTCATCAATGTATACTAGCTTTTCCTAAGGAAAAATGGGACACATTCCCCTCAAGTTATTATTTTAGAAAGAAAAATCAAACCCTTCTATCATAGGGTCAACCATGCATCCATGGAATTATTTAGATCTAGAAAGTACAAATATTGCATCACATTTCACTTATTTTGGCATTCATATCATACCTTTAAGCATTATTATGTACATTTACATATATGTAGGTGCATTACTTGCACCTTTTTACCTCATTCATCCCTATTTATTGGGTCTTATTATAATTCTTCTTTAAAGAGAATTTACAACCACCCTCATGGCTAGTCTCACAAACCTATTCATTTCTTCCTTCATATTACGCAACCTTATAATGCATTCCATTCATGTACTCAGACATCCATTTACATCTATGGATGTTCAACATGCAAGATCAATATTGCTCCTTTTTCCATGACATTATTAAACATGGGAATTTCAAACTTCCTTATCCTTCATCCCAGATATCTTACAACCATTCTTATGACAAGTCTCATAGGAACACTCAACACCATGTTTCCCTCTCTGTTGAGACTTTACAGTCATTCACATGATATTCACATGGCAAGTCTCGCAGACGTTTCATAACTATGTTTCCCTTTTCATATGACAACAACCAGCAAGATAACACTCTTTCCTAAACCATTATAGAAGTATGCAATGACCCAAAAATACAATATGGGAAATTTCAACAATGCCCCAGGCAACATGACAACTTATCAAGATTCTCTTCATGCCTTAGACCATTCTTGGTCAACATACCTTTTATCAAGGGAATCTTTTTTCCAGATTCCCTCTCACTACAACTTAAGCACACCAAGCCATATTATCGTGGCTACCATCCACCTCTAGATGTCAGTCTAACCCATTGGTCATCTAGAAATTCCCCGACACTTCCTTTACTCCATTCATAATCAACAATTCATTAACCCTTCTTCTTTATTCTCATAGGGTAATATGTAATCAATATCATCAACATTTTACTTAAGTTGTTATACTCAGATCATCATTAACCATAATATCCATGTCATCACCATATTTTACATCCAATAATAGAATATAATAATCCTAATGCATGTTATACGCATGCTCAATCTTTTCCATATGCATTTTGACATATCCTTGTGCCCCAAGTTTTTACCCATGCTTATAGTGCAGATGTATTCCAGTTGTCTTCCATTTGTATTCACATGCATAGACATGTCCTTAGATTTATAGGTATACACATTCTCTTATTATAGTCGTGAGCACCATAAACATGCTCATGTGTTCCCATCTTTTTACCTCTCCCGAGAGGTCTAGCAACAATCCACAAGAATCATTTTTAATTTCTTAACTAGGTTGTTCTCCAACAACCATTTTATTCATTCACTATAGGTCAAATAAAACTAACCTTACACATTTTACACTAGTCCTCTGATTGTGAGGGATCATACACATGCATAGGGTTTAATATTTTATTAAAGTAGTAATTATTACTACTACGAATTCTATTAATCCATACCAATTTCCTTTAAGCACAAAGAATTTTCCATAAGGGTCTTAACCCTTATATAATCAAGCATCTTAATTACAAGATATTTTGCCTGCCCTGGAAGATAGACATTATTATACTTAACAAAACAACCTAGCTCGTGTCCCTTATCTGGACTCAGACAACTTCATAGTAGAATTTATGTCCTCGATGCCATTTTCATTCAAGTTTTACCAATACTTGTGTAAGAGTAGTCATCAATTTGACAAAGGGACAATATAATTTCCCTTGTTGTAATTCAGTTAGGGTTTCCAAGGTGCAATTTCAATCTGTTCTCCTCCATCCTCAAGGGACTCATGTAGATAAAGAATAATCCTTTAAAGGTAGAAAGACCTTTCAACAAGCTCCTCTAAATTATGATATACCAGTCCTATGACTAATCTCTAGCCCATCTAGGCCTAGTGTTGTAGCCTGCTTTGATACCACTTTGTAATAGACCGGACCCCTAAGTATCCTTTTAAGGGATGGGGTATTAAATTTTCACTTCTTCTATCGACCTTAGATCTTCTCTATCACAAATCCAGCCTCTTTTGCTCGTCAAGCTATTTCCAATGACGATAAATCCACTCCATATTGAGCTCTCGAATGAAAGGTATGACCTTCCGAAGTTATTGGGTTTACAAAGGAAACATCTCTCTTGCTACCACGTGGAATCCTTGTGACGTTTCATTGTCCATTCCAACTGACACAGTGACACCCTGGTACGTGGCACTAGCCTAGCCTGCCATGGTGGAACTTTATCCCATGCAATCCTACAACCATAGTTTGTAAGACCTTCTTCCGATGCACTCTCTTGGGTGGTGGACTTGCGGACGCATAGTTATGTAGCTTCCTTTCATCATCCCACTTGAGAAGTCTCATTAATTAGCCATTTTTCATCTTCGCGGACTCGTGGATGCATAAATATATAAGCATCCTTTCATAGGTCTGTCTAAGAAGTATTGACGCTTAACCATTTTCCACCTGCACAGACTTGTGGACCCACAAACATACAATTATGTACCTCCTCTTCATAAGATTGTATGAAATCCTCAACACTTAGTCATTTTCCATCTATGCAGACTCATGGACTCGTGGACTCATGAATGCATAATTATTCCTTCATATGTCCACCCGAAAGTTCTCAACACTTAGATTACTTTTCCATTTATGTGGACTCACAGACTCACGAATGCATAATTATTCCCTTCATCAGTTCAACCGAAGAGTCTCAACACTTATCCACTATTCCATATACGGGGACTCATGGACTTGCGGATGTATAATTTTGTACCTCTCCTCCATAATTGCATTTGAGAAGTATCAACACTTAGATTATTTTGTGAGTTTGTCGGGTTCACAGGTTGGCAGACTCACAAACCCATTTATCTCACCTTTCCAACCCTAATACTCGACGAAGACCCACTGCCTATTACCTTGACCAATTATAAGCCTCCTCGTGGCTTCCTCATACATGTAGGCTTGTGACATCAACATAATGTTAACATGATATCATCCCTCCTCTCATCAATGTATAAGGTCTTCCACATTGATCAAATACCGAGATGACATCCTAGATGCACTCCGATCAACAGTCAAGATCTTTCAAACTTTTGGTCTAACGTCTAAGCCTAAAACAGAGATCTAAGAAACATTTCCCCCAAGGGGCTATGCTATGGCCCACCGACCAATTATTATTTTCCATTCACAAGATAACACCTATCATCTTCTGGACACGTTGGTGGTCTAGGTCAACATGGTACCTCATGCTGACGTTACCTCTCCTTCAAATTATCGCTTAAAAAATACCACAATGATCTATGAAAAAGGTTAATTATGGGTTAATTTCTGATTAACAATCCATATTTACTCATATACATTCTCTACAGGCATGGTAACCTTCTCTGATAAAGGGTCAGGATCTATTCACTCTGTCGATCCAACAGTTCTGATTCCTTCAAGCTCAAAACATGGTTTTCTTCATCTAATTTAGGACTTAGACAATTCTAGGGTTTTCTTTGTGTTCTTTCCCTTCCATTCAACTATTAACTTATGATCATAGTTTCTATTCATGGATCTCCCATCACAACGATGGTTTTCCCATCATGACGATGGATATATATAGCACACGGAAACCATAAATTAATTTCAATTCTTTTTGTCACAGAACATTATAGAACACTTGTATTCAGTTATGCAGGGTGTTAGCACTAGAAGTCACCCTCTGATTAAGGAGAGGGTAAGCCCAGTACCCATCAGTGTTTGGGATGGATGTTGGTTTAAATGTGGATGGTCGATGGCCAAAACTCAACAACATGAAATATGTTCAACACAGAGATGGACAGGAAATGCATAGGGAAGTGAGGGCCACATTAACTTCAGACGGTAAATTGAGTTAAAGCGAGAGCAGAGGGAAGAATTAGGAGAAAGGGTGAAGGAGATTGCTCTGGGCATCAAGCCTTCCAGTAGCTCAAGATCATTCTTGAGCTCAAATTCAGACACTGACATATGTCTACAAGGGACACAATTACAGCTGAAGTATGATCAAACCTCCATCATCTTACAACTGCAATAGCTCGAATGGATCCTCCATGCCTGAGCCATTCAATGTGAGAAGGAAACAGATACACGGGGAAATGAATAAAATTGGCTATGATAACACTATAATCAAACCTCCATTACAGAAGTATAATGATCCTCGACTGGATCATCCATTCTTGAGTATTTTAAACATATTTACAGACAAAATGAAACAGAAAGGAAGTTGACTTCTATTAACATGAAAGTCTCAAATCAATTACATAACCAGAGAATATCTCTAGCAGAACAAAGTTACAGATTGGGAGCTCTTCTCAACCAAAGACCCTTACAAAATAATAGAACTCCATACATATACTCAAAAAATTCATAAACAATAGCAGAGGTGTTCTCGAGCTTCCATAGTATTGTGCCTTCTTAGTCAGACTGTGCACATGCATTCTCTGTCAGACGCAATCTCAGATCAGTATGGGCTTGCAGAAAAAACTACTCGCAGGGATGACATCTATGTTTTCCATGGTCGGCTCCTCCATACTTCCCATTTATGGGGTGAGGCAAGGCTTCAACCACCACCCCACTTTCATTAACTACTTCCATTGAGATCAGGACGAGGCTTGAATGCTTAGGGAGCGGCTCCAGGCAGTGATCACGAATTTCTCGAGTCAATCTCGGCGCCTCGAGGCCACACAGATCTTCTTATGTGACCAATACGGGTGCTTTAGTCCTTTGTCACAGCTTCTCTCTATCACTTCATGCGACCTCAGGCCATGACCTGGGGCTCAACTCCTAGGTGTTTCTCGATTTCGTGTTTTGGGGGATTTTACATCGCATGACTACAATATCCCGATACTCGATATTGCGAAATGGCCTCTCTCAAATCGACAATCATATCTGATATGCTCTGCACTATGGGCACCAACTTTTCCTCCCGGACCCTCTTTCCACATGACCATGGGTCCAGTCTTCGAGCGCTTCGCGATTTCATATTTTCAGAGTTGGTGTTGCGCGAAACTTGTACATTGCTCCCAATGAAACTTCGATTCACGAAATCGCTTATTTGTTGCCACGTGCCCCTCTGAATCGAATGAATCCTATTGATTTCATGTTTCAGGAGTTCATATCTTTTACAAACAACTTTAACAATGTTTCGAACTCTTCATTCCCACGACCAGTTTTCACCGTTGATATTTCCCGATGAGATCTACGAACTAGATTAAATATTTGCTCAACATTTTATCTCGAGCCTTTGCTCCGATGCTAAATTTCAAGCAACTTTTAACCTCTCGAAATAAATCACGATGCCGATCAATTCACATGATGGATCTCTGTCATTGAAGTTGATCTCGCCCTTATGCTTATGCTTCAAGCCTGAAATGGATTGTTCTGGACATTGCGCTTTGACTCTTCTTATGCAGATCGTGAGCTTGGACAACCTGTTCCCTTGACAACTATATGTAATAACACAAGGCATGCACCATTCTTGCCATCCTGTCATCACTTAAACACAGGAGTTTTCAAATACAATAAGCATAATCACTATAACTCAAGTATGTATATGTATAGCGCAAGTACAAGCATTCAATCATGCATTTCAAATCAATTACACAGAGCTTATGAAATACTCATCTATTACAGTTTATAGTCGACCAATTGACTGTGGGTGTTCACCCTTCCACCCAACCGTAGGCCTCAGATGCATTCACTTTTATCATTCTGGCCACCCCCATGCCAAGCCATGATATCACTAGGGAATCTCTCTTAGGTTCTCAGTAATATTTGAAGGTTACTCTCCTTCACTTTACTCTAGGTAGAAACTTTTCATACACCCACCTAGACCATACCTCTTCAATGTTTATCAAACACCTTCCTAGCATCAAGATTGCGTCCCTCTTAGCTTAGGTCAGGTTTTTTGGGTCTTCTATGCTCCATCTCCCCCCCTTCCTCTTCTACGAGTTTTCTAATCTCTTCATTTCACACCCTCATGCATTCCTTTTCAGCCACTCTCTTCCTCTGAGGCCTGAAATATTCCCCAGTTACCTCTCTCTGTGCACTTTTTCTTGCATGCATGAATTAGGCAGGTTTTTGACCTGACCTCCTGTTTATTCTGTCAGAAGGAAACTCTTGGGTCAATCTTGGGGAATTGTGGTGATATTTCCTATTGTCCTCTAGTTGAATGCTTCATGTCCCTTCAGACATCCCTCCATACTTTCATTCATTGGGGTGGTTGGTTGTTCAACTACCAACCCCTCCTCATTAACTGACTTGTCTTGTTATTTGGTCTAAGGGAAAATAATCTGAATGTTTCCACTTAATATTTCTGCAAGGTAGCTTGGGGTCCTTAAACTTAATAGAACCTCCCATCATTACTCTAGTGATATCATGGCCAGTACTTTAAGGCTTCACCCATCAGTAAATTGTCGGAATTTATAATTAAACAATAATACATTTACAATATTTGCAAACCATTGCATCGAAATCATAAATTATTATTAATTACAGGCTGGGGGAAACATGGGTGTTACAATTGCAACAACATCCTGCTACAAAAAAATTATCTGGATGAAGCAAACACTGCAAGAGATTCAGATAGAATACAAGAAACCAATTTCTATATTATGTGATAACACTAACACTATAATCATTTCAAAGAATCTGGTAATGCACTCAAAGAAAAAACATATCCCAATCAAATAACATTTCTTGAGGGAACAAGTGAATGATATGATTTTCAAGTTGGAGTATGTTCCTACCAAGGAACAAATAGCAGACATATTTACAAAATCACTACCTAGAGATACATTTGAGTATCTCAGACATAAGATGGGAGTCATTCCCATTTCTCAGTGAAAGATTCAGCTGAAAGTTGTTGGGAGATCATCAAAACCAAAATCTTAGGGGGAGAGTGCATGTGGTCACACGTTGCAAAGAAAAATGAAGAGTACCACGTTAGGGAGAGCTACAGAAATACAAGAAGATTGTTGGATACAGTGAAGAAATTACCAAATACAGAAAAAAAAATCCATTCATGTCAAAGGGGGAGAGAAATGAGACAAGGGAATACTTGCAGACATAGGATACTTGCACATACTAGTTTAAGAATATGTGTTGCCATCAATGACACAGGTGGATATTGTTGGAAATTGTGTTTTCATTGATGTCAAATGTAGAAAGCCTTGGATATCATTAATGTCACAAGAAGGGGGAGAATGACCATTGTCATTAATTAAGGCAAGAATATTGGGATGCCAGGTCAAAGGATCATGAAAGGATCATGATCGTTGATCAAAAGAGATCCACAGTTAATATCTAATCATATATTGTGTGAGTTTTCTTGTGTTGAGCAATTATAGTTCATATCGGACTTTGTGTAGTGTGTTGCAGGTCTTAGGGTTTAATTTGTATCAAAATATTAAATTAGAGATTGAAGAATCAATGAACCGGACTTGAGATAGATCAGGATCATGTGAAAGTTGAATGGCGAGGTGATTCAAAGTGAAAGTGAGTAAGAGCAAAGGTTAGATTTCCTTTGCAAGCATCGAAGAATCATGAATGTTGGATCAAGATTTACAATCTATCATGATCATCAATTATAATTCCCATATTCTTTGTTTGTATGTTAATAATGGATAGACGATATTAGATATTGGATATAGTTTTATCTAGATCGACAACCAACATCAATCTTCATTCGGAGTCCGAAACAATGGTAAAATACTTTCGGAGTCATAACTATTGAAGGAGGAACGTTGACAGATATATATACACTATGATATAAAGGTATCGAATAATATTTCATTCTTGGCCTTCATTTTCATGTTGAAAGGTTAGGGGCACAGACAATTACATAAGCCTTCGAAGTCGTTTATGCCGGAGTGAAAACTTTTACCATGGTATTTACATTCCAATGCCGAAGCATTGAAGAATATTCCCTTTTAGTATCAAAATTTTTGTCTGTCATCCATATTTTCTAGATAACTAAGGAGATTATGTCTCGAGGCCCTCAAGTTGCAAATATGGAGTGATGAGAGACTAAATGACCAACAGTACCCTTTTTCACAGCTGGAAACCCCTCTCACCACCACAAATGATCATAGATTTCCATATGGAATCCACCACGTCAGCTGGATTCTAGAAGGTAGTGGGCCTTGCTCCATGAGGTACAAAGTCAATATTATGGTGAGCATCATTTCAATATTTAAGCCAATTGAGTATGTTGTATCTTATATTTCTCTAGATTTCATGATATATGCTTGGACATTATGCCTTTTTCCCTACCTCACCTTGGTAGTTGATATTGTGCCCTAGTAAGTGGTTTTCCTTGGGAATGGGTTTGCTACTAGGAACTCCCTAAATGAGCCACCATACCATTCCCAACCATACTTACCACTTTTCATCATTATTCCCCTCCATTTCCTTATCTCTTGGGATTTTAGGGTGTATTGATCCAAGAAGGGGTTGTCCCTTGTTCTATTGGAAGAAGGGGCTAAAGGCCCAGAGGGGTTGGTGTTGGGTAAAAGATAAATTCCTTATGTAAACCTTCCAGATGTTTTCCCCATGGATCACCCAAGAAAGCAATGAAATTCTTATCTTTGAATAAAGGAGACCCAAAATATAATAAAGAATGATTAAAAGGTTATTTGAAGGATATGAGGTCTCATCATGTGTTGACCTATCATGTCCATGGATATCTAGTGGTATGACATTGTCATCATATGGTCACCAAACCAGGGCAATGGCTCTCATTTGCATGGCCGAGAGAAAGGCGGCCTCATCACGAGCCAGCCTTCTCATTTCCATTAGGTGTTTTTGGGTGACATTTCCACCACCTGGTCACCATGCCAGGGAAGTGACATTCAATCTCTCCTTATGCTATATTGAAATAAAATAAAGAAAGAAATATAAAAGGAAATTGATGGGCTTGGAAAAAGTGCATTGCGGATGAAGGCACCACACACCCTCTACAAAGGAGCCAATGAATGAGACATTACGACCCCTTGTATGTCATGAGCCCTATGCCCATTGATTCTTGACCCATACCACTTCATCCACTTTACATGTCTTAGAGAGGGATCTCTTGGGATCTCTCCTTTTCCTAAGGCAAGACCTACCCAATTGGAAACCTCGTCAACCCTCCCATATTTAAGCTTGACGAGTTGTATAGTTTCTTTGAGTTGTTAATTGTTTGATATAGTAATCTTTGATGCACATGCTTATATGGCTTGTTTATTGAATGGATTCACTTACCATGATGTTATGACTTGAGATCCTTGGAGAGCGCGTTCATTTGTCTTTGTAGGACCTAATTGGTGGACAATTTTAGGAGAACAAGCCTAGATTGGGCTTCCATGGGGTTACGAGCCCATAGGTTGGATGTCAAGGGCCCACATGTCATGTGAAAGATATCATACTTGGACGACCTCGATGATGACTTCCACTTTTGAGCATGACGTCATGATCTTGGGGGCTAGGGCATGGTGGTGTGGTGCCACTCTTTGACACATGGACGTTTGAGGAGGAGAAGGGTCTTCACCATGATGAGAGTGYTTAGATGCTTGACATGTGGCCTTTGGAGGCCTATCCATGCTTTTCCAACACCGACAACTTCCTCAAAGTGGAAAAATGTCCCCTAAAGGGGTGACGTCCTCCTAAATTAGGGTTTTATTTGTGCAAAAAGTGAAATTTTAAGTGAATTGTTTAATATTACTTTGTTAAGGGAGAAAGATTAGGGTTGTTGACCCCTAATCTTGTGTTTTACTCCTTAATTTATGGACAAGCTATGTTAGCTACAATTTGTATAAATAGAGATCATAAGATCTCATGTTAATCAATAACTCTCACTCTTGTGAGAGGCCTTGGTTTGAAATTTGCGCCACACATGGCTCTTTTCATATCTTGTGCACTTTTTTATGGTTATATATTGGTGAATGGTTGATGGAAGTCTAGCACTAGCCTTGGATGATGCTTTCTAGTTCTTGTGGTGGATTATCTTGGCATTTATCTTGATCTTGGTATGGTTTTCTACTATTATGCTATCATTTTTCAAGTTCAAGTATTGTTATGCTAGAAGATAGGTGGGAAGTATAAGGGAATACACCCACAGCATATCCTTCATCATTTTATTTGCTTCATCTCATTGATTATACAAGGGTTTGCTAAGAAAAGTATAAGGGCATACACCCTCTTAGTTTAAACCCTAGCCTAGAGAAACTTGCCTTGGGAATTAAAAGGGCTTACACCCCCAAGGAGGTAGCTTCTCTAAGCTCCTTTTAACTCCATTAACCCAATAGTAAAGGCACTATTCATTTATTTTTGCATTGGGAAATGTGTTTTATGGTCAAATTTACTTCTTGCAAAGTGGATTGTATTCCTTGTGCCTTGGGAACCTTACAGCCACTAGGGATTCCCCATATAGGGGCTACTTATTGTTGTTGTTACCAAATTGAATTTTCATCAATTAGGGCAGCAAAAACACTAACTTACTTGCTTGAATAACTCCCTTATCAACCATTGGATTTTGGTCAAAGTTTGCAGATTTGTTCTCCTTGGTCCAACGCACTTTTTGGAAACGTTTGAGGGGATTTTAGTGGATGATTTTCTTGTTGTAATACATTGAATTTTACAGCCATAAGTCTGACATAATTTTCTGCAAAAAAGTGTTTACAACAACCTTATCTTTTGTGCTAGGACATTGGATTTTCATCTTGAGTTTAGCTAGTCTTTCTCTTGTATTTTCTACTTGATATCTAGCACTTATTGAGCAGCTCATAGTAACATTTACTTGCTGATATATATTTTTATATACTTCTACAAATTAGGGAAAGAAATCTTAACTTTCTTATCCAGCTAACATATATCATTGCAAAGTGTCTTTTCTTGTGTCTCGAGAAGGTACAATCATTCGAAGAAAGTACTATACCTGTGGGGCAACAAATACTTGACTTACAAGGAATATTTTCCCACCTTTCATCCCACTTAGACTAGACCTATAGGGGATTCACTTCCATCCATATACATCTCCATCTCAATCCCCCTAGGGTCACCATGATCGCCTCCCTAGAGTGACCTATTCACCCTTGAAGTGTGGAACCTACATTGAGGTGACATTGGGTGTAGGATTTCAAAGTTGTAGCACTTGATTCGTGGTTGGTTTGGGATTTTTCCAACCTACAACTTTCACTATAACATTTTGGCGTCGTTGTCGGGGAAGATTTTGAATATTCTTCATACCCTAACAACACTTTGGTAAGATATCCCAAATCCTTTCCCTTAGCTTGGCTGGCAACTCCACCCAAGGGATCTTCCCTTTCCACTTTTCTTGATGAGCTCATATTGAAGCTCGTTTGGCGACTCCACCTTCCCAGAACCTTTCCTTTCCCTCTTTCCCCCTTTCCATCCTTTGATGAGCCTTGATCTCATTTGGAGACTCCATTGAGGTGTCCTTTCAATCAATGGAAATATGGCACCATGGGATGAACCCCCATTCACAAATTGTTATGCCTCAAAGAAGGAACTTTTACAGATGGAAAAGGAAAAGGCTACCAAAAAAGTTGTTGTGAAAATGATGAATCACATTAGAGAGTTATTTCCTTCCCTTGACGATGAAGAAGTATTCGAAGAACAGACATGTGAAGAAAGTCATCAAGAAGTGAACACAATGAGTTGAGACCCTTTTGAAAACCCTGATGATGCTTTATTCCATGACCTTGAAAGTGAAGAAGTGTTGGAGGAAACCTTGGATATGACATATCCCCTTGAATAAAAGCAAGAAAAGAACCATTCACTCATAATCAAGCCTCTTGTGATGGAGGGGATTGTCCATAAAATGAAAGAAGAATTATGATAAAGCACAACATATTGAGGCACCATTATATTTGATCCCGCTTGATGAAGGCAAGGTCATCCAACCTTGTTTACCTCCAAATGTTGAAGAAGCGATCAGTATCGATGATGAAGGTACAGTTGAATACGTCCATGCCTTTGATCCTCCTGTGCACAAGGATGAAAATATGGTCATTTACAGTCATACTAATGGTCTTATGAAAGACCCTTCAATATGGTTGATGAGCCTATAAACACTTTCATAAAGATTGGCAGACGCAGATAGGATCTTAGTTAACTCAAATTTCATAGAGACCCCATTTATGACATTGAGGGTAGCTCTCGGGAAGAGGGGTTTCATCATCAGAGGAGTGGTCCTCATACCTATATGATTCATATTTTTGGCTTCTTGGTGATGATATGGTTACAGATTTGTTCCACCCCTTCAAGGATGAGTTTTCACAACATACTCAGAGTTATCTTCAATCATCCTTTGGTACATACCCTTTTGAGGATGCAGGCTTGTTTTATGAGGACTTCCAACCATTGTGCTCAGATTTTGAGGAATACCGGGACTTGGCCACCTCGAAGCAGTCGGAAGTTCATTATTCAAAGCGCAAGTATTTTCATCTTGCATATTTCCTTGGAGATTCATAGGGGAAGAGGCAGTTTTTTTCTACACCGTAGATTATTCCTTACCTCCTGCCCTCTTCTCCAAGATACCTTGTAGTATTCTTTTGATATTTCATTTCCTCTCAGTCCTCGACAAGAAGTGAGTCTTTATGCACAGATGAAAATGAGCCTTCATCTACATATAGTATCCCCCTTCAAATGAATTGATCAGTCTTGTGGCTACACCTTTAGGCAGGATGATCGGGTTGATGGTTTTTCTTTCTAGGAGGATTTCTTCCCTCCCTCCCATCTTCATGATTTTTATTTCATGATCGATTATATGTGTGTTCATACTCATGATTATTATGTTCTTAACTTATATTTATTTTATTATATCATTAAGCACATGGGGAGATGCTTTGATGATATCATCAAATGGCTGCACTGGTTGTATGACTTCACCTAACGTCATCTAATATGTGATCTTCAAGGCCCCAAGTAAATAGGTAATTCATCTAGTTTTTCCTGCATTTGCATCTTGATTGCTCATGTTAGTTTAGATACATTTCATTTTCATTTTTCTCTACTTGCGTATTGATTTCATGCTTAGCTTAGAATTTTTTTGAAAAATGTCAAAATTTTATTTTTCTAGCTTAGTTGGTTTTGATTATCATCATATGACAACAAGGATGAGTAGGCCATCCTATACTTGACAGTTTGATGTTTCCTTGAAAGCACAGATCTACCAGAAGATGTTGCAGTTCTCATGCACTCTACAACGAGCACATGTCCCCAAGTAGGAGCCGGATGTTATCCCCATTTTGTGGATAACTAGGAATATTATGTCTCGATGCCCTCAAGCTGCAGATATGGAGTGCCGAGAGACTACATGACTAACAATACCCGTTTGCACAATTGGAAACCCCTTTCACCACCACAAATGGTCACATATTTCCAGATGGCATCCACATCAGCTGGCTTCCGGAAGGTAGTGGGCCTTGCTCCATGAGGTACAAGTCAGTATTATGGTGAGCATCATTTCAATATTTAAGCTAATTGAGTATGTTGTATCTTAGATTACTCTAGATTTCATGATATATGCTTGGACATTATGCCTTTTTCCCTACTTCACCTTGGTGGTTGACATTGTGCCCTAGTAAGTGGTTTTCCTTGGGGATGTGTTTGCTACTGGGAACTCCCTTAATGAACCATCATACCATTACCAACCATACTTACCACTTTCCATCATTATTCCCCTCCATTTCCTTATCTCTTGGAATTTTAGGGTTTATTGACCAAAGAAGGGGTTGTCCCTCGTTCGATGGGAAGAAGGGGCTAAAGGCCAAGAGGGATTGGTGTTGGTTAAAATATAAAATCCTTATGTAAACCTTCTAAATGTTTTTCCCAGGGACCACCCAAGAAATAAATGAAACACTTATTTTTGAATAAAGGGGACCCACAATATAATAAAGAATGATTCAAAGGTTAGTTGAAGGATAGGAGGTCTCATCACGAGTCAACCTATCATATCCATGGATATCTAGTGGTATGACATTGTCATCATCTGGTCACCAAACCAAGGAAATGGCTCTCAATTGCATGGCTGAGATAAAGGGGGTCTCATCACAAGCCAACATTCTAATTTCCATTAGGTGTTTGTGGGTGAAATTGCCACCACCTGGTCACCACGCCAGGGCAGTGACCTTCAATATTTATTTATTCTATATTGAAAGAAAATAAAGAAAGAAATATAAAAGGCAATTGATGGGCTTGGAAAAAGTGCATTGTGGATGAAGGTACCACACACCCTCTACAAAGGCACCCATGAATGAGACACTACAACCCCTTGTATGTCATGATCCCTATGCCCATTGAGTCTTGACCCCTACCACCTCATCCACTCTACATGGATTAGATATGGATCACTTGGGAGGTCTCCTTGACCTAGGTAAATACCTACCCAATAGGACACCTCATCAACCCTCCCATAGTTAACCTTGACAAGTCACATAGTGTGTTTGAGTTGTTAATTGTTTGATATAGTAATCTTTGATGCACATGCTTAGATAGCTTGTTTATTGATTAGATTCACTTACCATGATGTTTTGACTTGATATCCTTGGAGGTCGTGTTCATTTTTCATTGCAGGACCTAGTTGGTGGAAAATTTTAGGAGAACAAGCCTAGCTTGGGCTTCCATGGGGCTACAAGCCCACAGGTTGGATGTCAGGGCCCTGCAAGACAGATTAGAGAAATCAAACTTGGATGGCCTTGATGATGACATGGAAAACCTATCCCACCCCTTATTTTCCAAACGATTTTCCCAGGAGGGGAAAAATGTTCCACTTTTCAGCTTGACTTCATGATCTTGGTGGCTAGCGCATCGTGGTGAGGTGCCACTCTTTGACACATGGACGTTTGAGGAGGAGAAGAGTATTCACCTTGATGCAAGTGCTTATATTATTGACATGTGGCCTTTGGAGGCCTATCCATGCTTCTCCAACACCAACAACTTCCTCAAAGTGGAAAGACGCCCCCTAAAGGGGTGATGTCCTCCTAAATTAGGGTTTTATTTGTGAAAAAAGTTAAATTTTAAGTGAATTGTTTAATATTACTTTGTTAAGGGGGAAATATTAGGGTTTCTGACCCCCAAATATTGTGTTTTACTCTATAATTTATGGACAAGCTATGTTAGCTACTTTTTGTATAAATAGAGATCATAAGATCTCATTTTAATCAATAACTCTCCCTCTTGTGAGAGGCCTTGGTCTGAAATTTGCACCACACTTGGCTCTTTTCATCTCTTGTGCACTTGTTTATTGTTATTTATTCATGAATGGTTGATGGAAGTCTAGCGCTAGCCTTGGATGATGCTTTCTAGTTCTTGTGGTGGATTATCTTGGCATTTCTCTTGATCTTGCTATGGTTTTATACTAGTATGCTATCATTTTTCAAGTTTAAGTATTATTATGCTAGGAGATAAGTGGGAATTATAAGGACATACACCCCCACCATATCCTTCATCATTTTATTTTCTTCATCTCATTGATTATACAAAGGTTTGCTAGAAGTATAAGGACATACACCCTCTTAGTTTAAACTCTAGCCTAGAGAAAATTGACTTGGGAAGTAAAAGGGCTTACACCCACAAGGAGGTAGCTTCTCTAAGCTCATTTTGACTACATTAACCCAATATTAAAGGCAATAGTCATTATTGTTGCATTGGAGAAATAAAATATTGCATTGGGAAACGTGATGTTCGATCAAATTTACTTCTTACAATGTGGATTGTATTCCTTGTGCCTTGGGCACCTCACATCCACTAGGGTGTCCCAATATAGGGGCTACTTATTGCTAATGTTACCAAATTTCATCTTCATCCATTAGGGCTGCAGAAACCCTAGCTTACTTGCTTGAATAACTCCCTTATCAACCATTGGATTTTTCTCAAAGTTTGCACATTTGTTCTCCTTGGTCCAATGCACTTTTTGCAAATTTTGAGGGGATTTCAATGGCTGATTTTCTTTCTGTAATACATTGAATGTCATAGACATAAAGCTGATATAATTTGTTGTAGACAAGTGTTTACAACAACCTTATCTTTTGTGCTAGGACATTGGATTTTCATCTTGAGTTTAGCCAGTCTTTCTCTTGTATTTTCTACTTGATCTCTGGCACTTATTGAGCAGCTCATAGTACCATTTACTTTCTGATATACACTGTTATCTACTTCTGAAAATTAGGGACAGCAATCTTAAATTGTTGATCCAACTAACATATATCATTGCAAAGTGTCTTTTCTTGTGTATCAGGTAGGCACAATCATTCGGAGAAAGTACTATACCTGTGGGGAAACAATTACTTGACTTACAAGGCATATCTCGAGAAACATAAGCAATATGGACCATTGGTAGGTGTGCAAAAAAGATGCAATGAGAAACGCAGATATATGTGGGTCCCACCTAGCCATCTTACGAAAGGATTGAGGAACAAAAGATAACCATCGTGCATGTTGAGGAGATCGATGGTGGATATTGAATGGAGATCTAAATCTGACTGTAGCTTAGTGATGAGGTCCTAAGGATCTGATAAGCCTAATTATTTCAATATGATGGATGTCAGATATAATAGTTTTGATCTATCCAAGAGAAATCGGATGGCTATTGTGTGTTCTAGCTATACTACATGGACAAAATGAGATCATTCTGAGATCCAAATCGAACGACAACTGAGCGTTAAAGGGGCATTGCATAAGACTATATTGATTCAATGGGAAATGAAAATATCGACAGTTGATATTTGATTCACAGTAAGACCTAATGGGTGTTTAGTGATGATATTTGTTCCATGAACGGTAAGAAATCCCGTGCACGAAAAACAGGGAAGGAATTTGGGACCAGTTGGAAGGATTTTCTTTTAAGCCCGGTTTTAATGGAAATTTAGAGTTGATCTTAGATGCACATTTTGTGTATGTGAAAAATCTATAGAGGAAGGAAACTCTATAAATAATGATGGCTTAATCGAGCTAGTGTGTGTGTGCGATGAATGTAGTGTGAAGAGGTGTGAGGAGAACAAAAATTTTGAGGTCTATATGAAAGCATGGAAGCAATGAAGATGATCTGAGGTTTGATGAAAAAGAGGATGAAGCATGTTGGAGAGGTCTTATGAATCAAATTACGAATTACAAATCTTTTCAAGGTGGTAGGGTGGATCAAGGAAGGAGATTGGTGTCTTCTACATGTTGGTGCCTATGAAAAATAAT
>ML782846.1:312561-352346 GCA_009831015.1 Picea engelmannii
TCCTTCTCCTATTGTGTCATTATTGTAAATCCTTCAATCCTATCCCAAGTTGTTCTTAAGGGGGGATGTTAGGATATTTAGACACTTAGGAGTTAGTTAAGATCTACTTGGTCTAATATGTCGTTAGGTAAAAGTGTGTTTATGCATTAGTATGCATTTGTAGTTAGGCAATCCGACGGTCATGATATGTTCCCGACATAGAGTGATCCGACGGTTCATACTCTCCTCGATCTTAACGACCATTGATTCGTGGCTTAACACCCGATTGGTCCATGATCTCTATTTAAAGAGCATGGAGGGTCATTTTCCAATGATTGATTGTGAGAAACTCTTGTAAAATCTCTCTGTAATCTTTTTCTTTGCATTAATAAACTGCTCCAAGTGGCCGCGTTGGCTGGGGCCATGGATGTTTCCCGGTAGGGGTTTTACCACGTGAAAACATCGGTGTGTTGATCTTTGATCTGGTTATGTGAGTGGTTACTGAAGGTGTTCGTCCTCTGTTGGAATACCTGTGTTGTCGAACACAATGTGCATAACTACTTAGCGGACTCTAGTTCTTCCTCGAATGTGATTCCCTACTTCGTTTCTCAAAAGATAAATGTTGTCCTGGAAAAGAGCACTTTTAGGATCATACAGTGAGATAGATCAATGTCAAAGTAATGGGTGAACTCAAAGATGTCATGATTAGACTAGCTTCTAACCCTAGGGTGCATCAAGTTATCGATATTATTTTAGTTGATATTCTAGAAGCCTATGCTTTACTTTTGAGTAGGGATTGGTCTGCAAAACTATTGGGTTATTTCTCCATAGACTGGACCCACCCTGGATCCCATACAAGGAAAGGATGGACCATATTAGAGTGGACAATGAATCCCACATGAAACACATGGTAACTGAGCTTGAAGATAAGAACAAACCCATCAGTTTCGTTCATACTGCCTTAGGATTTTTTTGTAGAGGATGACCATGGTTTCTATGCAACACAACCATCTTTGCTCCAAGCAGACGAATAGTTTGAACTCCTTCATTACACTTAGATTGAAGCTAATATCTGTAATATAGTAGAAGTAGATAGTTTATGTTTTACTTAATCAATCTTAGGTACTAACATTTGGACTTTGTTCTTTGATGGCTTCAAATCACAAGAAGGAGTCGCAATAGGTTGTATACTCATTGACTCGAAAAAGTGTAAAACTCTTATATCCTTCCGACTAGAGTTTGAATGCACCAATAACACTATCAAATACAAAGCCTTGTTCCAAGGCCTGAAAAGGGATATTGATATCAAGGTAAAATTCCTATAAGTTTTTGGTGATTCGCAAATAATTGTCAGACAGGTAAGGAATACTATAGATTACATATCTCCCCATCTAAAAGGTTACTAGCATGAGGTATGGAATTTAATAAATTCTTTTGATTCCTTTTACCTCGTTCTCAAAATGTTGTTGCTAATACTTTAGCTAATGTGGCATCTAGATTCACACCCTTGAATAATGGTTTTACCATTGAAATTATTTTTAGACCTTTGATACCCGACAACATCACCAACTGGAGGGTGTTCAATGATGATTCTCAACTGATAGAATTCCTCACCAGCAATCACATGTTCCAAGATTATGTAATAGATGACGAGGTACACCAAAATAATCTATAAGATTATCAGGATGAAGAAAATAATATCAAGAATAAATGCATCCCAAGGAAAAATTGGATGGCCACCGAGATCCACCTGGATCATTCCTCCCCCCTTAGGAAGCAAGGGTCCCCATTGCATCAATTTCCCTCAGGAGATGGGGAAACTTCTACTGAATCTTAACCTTGGTGAGTCATTTGCCTTGTTGAATTAGACGTCCTGCTTGTACTATGTCTGTGGAAGGATGTCATGAACCTGTTGGAGGTGTTGGAGTCGTTCAATACATATGGTTGCATGATATACTTTAGTCTGAGTGTGGGAGGACTATGTCGGTGAAGATACAACAATAAGAGCTATATCAATGGGGCATAATGGTTGGAACCCCAAGCACACCTGAAAAGGGTTTTGGCCAGTAGAGCTATGTTCAACATATGGAAGACTCTCATTCTCTTTCTTCTCTTCTACAATCTTGTCGACCTGCTTCTGTTAGAAAGAAATTTCTTGGGCCGAGGTTGTAGTGGTCGCAGTGACCTTATGTTCATCGTCTCATTGGATCGTGAAGAGGGAAAACTTTGTGGTCTGAGAGATTACTTCGCGACATTGTTTTTCTGAGATCGATGAAGTGGCAGTAGTTGGAAATACCTCTGGTACATTTTAGAGTTGACCTCCTAGAGTAACAATGACACTGTGGGGATGGGACTCATAGATATCATGACGTTTCCACATATATGGTTTTCCTAAAAGAACATCACAGACTTGATCCAAATTATTTTTGGCACGAAATGATAGCGAAGATATAATAAATAAATGTACAGAGATGTATCAGATATCCAACAATATAACAGAAATATATCAAAGATATAAACACACAGATACAGTAATATACAATTTCTATTAATGTGCAAAATGTACAAATATGTAAAAATACAGAGTGAAAGACTCGCTAGAATAGTGGCAGCTTATCTCTGAGAAGAGATGTAATGACTACTTGCATTCGCAAGAAGATGGTTTACAATGAGGATCTAAAGGACTTTTTAACATAAAGAAAATCCAAAACCCTAACCCCGGAAGATGAAAAGCCAACAGTTTTGTTGACCTCGTTTTGGGTATTTTGGTGTATCAACTTCTCAGGGGCGTAACCTTGGTATACGATCTTTGTTTGGGGCACACAATAGCTTGTTGGAAAGGTTTATCTGAGGTCTATCTGATATCTCTTCTCAGAGAGTGGTATCAGAGAAGGTAGCTCTTGATCATTTTTCAGTGAATGTCCCCGACGAGGTCTGAGTATAGCAAGTTGGGTGATCTGAACCCGGGAGCGATAAGTTTCCAATAACTGGTTGATTATGTCACTCCTTCAAAAAGGTTAGTTATAGATCATTTTACTTGAGCAATTTGCAATTAAAGGTAAAGTTGAAGTCTTATGTGCTTTAATTTGAAGTGAATGAAACCTCTTTAGTTTTTCTTATGTGTGATATGTCATGCTTGCATTTAACATCCTATGTCTGGAAATTCATGGAAAAAAAACATAAGAACATAATACACATAATGGATATGACACTTCCCTTGATAACGGAGTTCACCCGATGTGGGCTACCTCTCCGGGTCATGCTCCAAAGCCTGACTTCTTTATTCTTCTCGATATAATGATGTTTCTCCTTTACAAGTTGTAAGGTCAAAGTCCCTTTCCAGTCACGGCAACAAGAGATCGGAATGTGATCAAGAATGTATACATCTTCACGAGTTCTACTCATGAGGCGTCCATGATGCTAACATGGACATCATTCCCACATACTCAATACATAAAAAGAGGAATAATAAAATATGACCCCCATCAACATGGAGGCATCAAAAGCCTTAGATCTGTTGCTCAGATCCAAGCATAAATATGTAGCCCATACAAAAGATCTTGAAACCACGAGATTCAAAACTGCTTCATTGGCCACTTATCATGCAAGTGCCACAATTTATCTGTCACATATAACTGATTTATTTGATGTGAAAGAAGAGAAGAAAAGAATAGATAGAAGGAATAAGTTGATCTTGTTGCCTTGTTCCAGCCTCTCTATTCTCCTTCAGACCTATAACACACATGCTATGTTGCAACATTTAATGACAAAACAAAATAATGAAAAGCATGCTTACATTGGCTTCTCCATAACTTAGCTTACTTATCTGAAGCTCTGCTGCAAAAAAAGACCTTGTCATTGGATTCACATCGTTGTATTACCTAAAAATGATTGTCAAATCGTCTCCATCAGAGTCAGACACTTTCAGGCCCAAGAGAAACCTCTGCCTCAGTTACCATGCCATTGCCTCTACAATAAATGACTCATTTTGGAGATAAGCTATAGAATATTTGCTCATATCAGAAAACTAACACCACCACTGCGTTCATGGCATCATTTTACTTGAAAATGATTGTCTCCATGCCTCGATCCGAGTCGAACACTTTCAGACCCAAGAGGCACCCTTGCCTTGGTTTGTGTGCCACTACTTCTGCAATAAATGCTGAGAAATCTCGAAATGCATTCCAGAATCCATACCAGGCTGTACAGTCCATATGAGGCCGTACGGGCATGCTCAGATCCCTCTCTCGTGCTTTGTGCATGTCGAAATCACTTTTTGTCCCGAACTCTGAATGAAAACCCCTTTTTATACAAAAACTTTCTAGTTGTGTCATAAATGAAGTGGTTGTAGCACATTGGTGGCGTAGATAAATTTAGGGTATAAGTTAGTGGAGTTCTTGGGGTCGAATCTCGTGGACGTCGTTCTTTTTTGCACACTCCGCTAAGTTTGGTGGCAATTTTGGCGGGCGACCTGCTATATTTGGCGAAATTGCCACTAAAATGGCGGGCGGTTGTCTATTTATAGCGGACAGTTTAGTGGACTACTAAATCTGGCAGGTGGTGGAATATGCCACCATATATGGCAGAACCACCCCAGATTTGGCGGGGTATCAAATATATATATATTTTTATTTTTTTTCCACAGGGTGTTATTGTGCATTTCGGGGGTGCCATGTGGTGCCCTCCTATTGGGTCACGTGGCATCCATTGATTTTCCCACCTGTGCATGATGATGTCACCTAGTGACACATGGCACCTTCCAAGTGGTTCCACGTGGCATCACCTAGGGGTTCCACGTGGCACTTTTTTACTCGTCCACGTGGTGCCCTAAAAAGCTCAGATCTGAGTGACATGTGGCAGCCTCTGGTATTGCCACATGGCATGTTGATGTCATCATGACATGTGTCACCCTATGTGATTTCCACGTAGGTTTTACAGACACTAACGTCATTCGTATTGATGTTGATGTTAGCAGTACGGATGTTGACTCATCCCTGCTAACTGGGTTGGGTTGACCAAAACTTTGACCGCTTATATATTTTGATTTGTAACTCTGTTTGACAAGTCGTTTGCGTCGTTAGAAATATTGTGATGCGCTCTTCGCGATCGTTCCATTTTAATTGAGTTTTGGGAATTTTGAAATTTTTCCCTTTTCTATATGTGGAGGCCATTTTGAGCCTCCTAGGACACTTCTAAAACTTATGTGATGTTCCCTAGATCTATTTGGATCATTGGGTCTCAAGATTGTCTCTCTTGAGGACAATTGATCTCGCACACCCAAGAAACCATCCATGGCGGAAGAAAAGAAAAACGGCAGAGCAAACGATTCTATTAATTTGTTGCTTGAGCAAGCTCTCATGCGACAGAGAGACGAAATGATGGAGAATTTTTCCCACATCCTTCAACGCCCGCCAATAAAAACAGGCACGTCTTCATAAAGCGACCACTTTGGAGGCACCTCGCCTTTCAGGGTACAAGTTAATTTTGATAATTCCCATATTTGAAGGACAAATAGATGCAGATTCCCTAGAAAGATGGTTAAATATGCTAGAAGGTTATTTCTTTGTTCATAATTTCTCCGAGAGGGAAAATATCACCTTCGCACTCCTTAAGTATCTCCCCCATGTCAAACATTGGTGGGAAACTTACTGGGAGAAAAGTTCCACAGAGGATTCTAGAATATATGGGGTCGAGCCCACTTGGGATTTTTTGTGGATGTGGTAAAGGAACAATATTACCCTATTGGAAACTAGAGTATTAGTACATGAGATGGACCACATTGTGGCAAGAGAGAGGCCAAGCAGTGTCGGAGTTCACCAATACCTTCCATACCTTGCACACCAAGTTGGGTATCAAAGACTCTGAGCGACATTTGGTTCTGAAATACTGTAGGGCTCTACACAAATACATCCAAACTGAAATGGATTTTTTGGACATCTCGTCACTCGATGTTTCTTATCGATATGCTCTTAAAATCGAATAAAAATATAAGCACCAGAACAAGCGGGATTTCAGGTGTGCAAATATGAAACAACAAAAGTATGATAAAGACGACCCTAACAAACAGTCTCCCGAAAACTAGTCCAAGCCACAAGAAAAGAAGGGTCACGGAAAAAGGAAGAAGGACATCAAAAAATGGTGTGATTTTCACAAAATCCCCTGGCATAACATCGATGAATGTCGCTCAAAAAATTCTTTGGTGGTCGAGATCAAAGACAAGGAGTCAAACCTTGATTCGAAATATGATTCAAAAAATATTGATAGAAGATAGATCATCGATGTAGATCCCACTACTATTGTCATGACCACAACAATTCAACCAGAAGAACCAATAGATCCTGAAAAGGGGGAGAGCCTTTTTCATTCATATATTTGGGTGAAGGGGACACCGCTGCATTTTATTGTTGATAGCAAAAGCTAGAAGAACCTCATCTCAACAGAGGTCATCAAATAGTTGGGATTTTCGACAACACCACACCTGCCACCATACAACATCAAGTGGCTTCACCAGGGATAGGATCTTCATTTCAGCCAGTAGTGTCGATTTTCATACTGCATCCAACCCTTCAAGGATGAGTTATTTTA
Organism: Picea engelmannii; assembly: GCA_009831015.1. Classification (NCBI taxonomy): domain Eukaryota; kingdom Viridiplantae; phylum Streptophyta; class Pinopsida; order Pinales; family Pinaceae; genus Picea; species Picea engelmannii. Next base: position 319,126 of record ML782846.1, read on the forward strand.
TGATGTTTCCCCATTGGATGTATGTGATGTTCTCTTGGGCCAGCCATATATGTGCAAGCGCCATGCAATCTATGAGTCTTGACCCCGTAGTGTCATTGTTACTCTAGGGATTCATCTCTACAGGATACTAGAAGTAGTTCCAACTACTGTGTCGCCTAAACAATGTCGCAAGGTAGTATCTCATACTATAAAATTCAGCTTCTTCACAATCAGTTCAAAAGGTGAACAGGAGGATACTGCAACCAATACGGCCTTGGCCCAAGCACCTTCTATCCAACAGAAGCAGGTCGAAAAGAATATAGTAAATCACAAATATTCCTTCTACACATAGACACCTCATGTAGTCCGACTGGTTGAATAGATTCAACCTTGCCAGCAACAGGTTCGTGACAGCCTTCCACAACGCAACATCTCCAGCAAGGCAAGCAGTGCACCAAGATTCAGTTACAACAATCAATTTTCCCTCTCCCCTAGGAACTCAAAGCAATGGATACCATTGCTTCCTAAGGAGGGAGGATTTATCTAGGTGGATATCGGTGGCCACCCACCTATTCCAACTGGCTCATTTTGGAAGTTTTAGTTTGACAGTTTTCTTTCTAGTTTTTTAGTCCCAAACTTCTGGGGACATTTTGAGGCCCTAAACAACGTTTTTAGGGCTCGCCATAGTCAAATTATACATATATTCAAATTCTAACGACAATATGTGTATTCCTCATATAAACCTTTCCAACGAGCTATCGTATGCCCCAAAAGGATATCGTATGCCAAAGTTACACCCCCAGGAAGTTGATACACCAAACTACCGAAAACGGGGTCCACAAAATTGTTGGCTTTTCATCTTCCAGGGTTAGGGTTTTGGATTTTATTTATGTTTAAAAGGCCTTTAGAGCCTCGTTGTAAGCCATCTTCTTGTGAATGTGAGTAGCCATCACATCTCTTCTCAGAGATAAGCTGCCACCATTCTAATGAGTCTTTCACTCTGTATTTTTACAATTCTGTACATTTCGCACATTAATAGAAATTGTGAATTATTGTATCTCTATGTTTATATCTATAATATATTTTTGTTATAATGTTGGATATCTGATACATATCTGTACATTTCTTTATTATATCTCCTCTCTCATTTCCTGCCGAAAATAATCCAGATCAAGACTTCAAGTAGGACAACATCACACATTACCTCATCCTTAAAGGGCTTGATTCCATAGGATAGGCGACAATGTTGGTTGACACGGATGTCTTGTCCTCATCTCAACCATCTGATGGTGTATGGATGGGGGTGTAGTATCATTGGCAGCTTCAATATCTTGACAACCTCGGTTGACATCAAGTTATTCTGACTCCCATTGTCAACAATAAAATGCAGTGGGGTCCCCTTTACACACATCTGTGAGTGGAAGAGTCACTCCCCCTCCTCAAGATGCTTTGGTTCTTCTGGCTGTATTTTTGTGGCCATGATGGTAACAGTGGGTTCTACATCAATGATTTGTTTCCCTTTATTATGATTTGAATCAGAGTAAAGTTTCCATTATTTTTCTTTGAGCTAAGCCACTAATGATTATTTCAAGAGACATTCATTCGTGTTTTACCAGGGGTTGTTGTGGAACTCACACCACTTTCTAGTGTCTTTATCAGACTTCATGTTACCCTTATTCGCCTACGTCTTGGACTGGATCTCTTGAGGTTGGCCTTCCTTGATCTATACTTCGTTCCATGATTCTGTTGTGGCATATTTTCAAACCTGAACCCTCTCTTACTCTGTTGCTTGAATTTCTGCTCAATTTTGACTGCATATTGATAAGAAACACCCAATGAGGATATGTCCAAGAAATCCATCTTTGTTTGGATGTACCTGTGTAGACCATTGTGATAATTCAAAACCAGGTGCCTCTCGAAGTCTTTGATACCCAACTTTGAGCGCAAGGTATGAAAAATGTTAGTGTACTCTGACACCATCTGATCTCTTTTCTGACGCAGAGTTGTCCATCTTATGTACATGTCATCATAGTTTCTGACATGGTAGTACTCATCCTTTAGGGCATCTACTAAGGCCGCACAAGTCGGTTATCTCTTGAATGGTGTAGATTCATCCATGGTGTACCTATCCCAGTAACGTTCCCACCAAGCTCTAACATGGGGAAGGGATTTAAAGAGCACGAAGGTGATCTTTTCATTGTCAATTTTTTTTTGGACGGAGTAATAACCTTCTAGCAAATTCAACCATTTTTCTAGAGCATATGCATCTATCTAGCCTTCAAATAATGGGATATCAAAATTGACTTGTACCTTGAAGGGTGTCGCACTTAAGAAATGATGCTTGTCGAAGATGCCTTGGTCGTCATCATCGTTATTCTTCGAAGGATCTAAGGGAAGGTGTTCATCATCTCGTTCCTCTATCGCACAAGGGATTCCTTGAGAAACATATTGAAAGGATATCCTACTTTGTCATCTCTCTTTTCGTCCGTCATGGGAGGTCGATTGGGCTGGAGAGAGCAGTTTTCCTCAAGGAAAACTAGCTCGAGACCCAACTCTCTATACCCTGACCTCGTCGGGGACCGGTTTTGAGAAACGACAAGGAGCAGATTGCTCTGATAAACAAAAAAGAACATATTTCTCTGATACCATTGATCTAGATTATGTTGAGAACAAAATGAGATAAAAACCAAAATATAGAAGAGAACACATAAATACATTGAAAGCCAACTTCTATTAACAAATAAGAGAGAGAAAAACATTGCAGAACAAAAACTGGCATAATGGGGTAGCTTATCTCTAAAAATAAAGAGATGTTGGCTATGCATCATTCACAACAAGATTTACATCACACTCCATTGAATACTTAAAGGGCCTCCTTCACCTCAATTATATATGAGAGAGTGAGAGGAGAACAATTCCCATGATGCATGTGGGATAAATTGGACTAAGTTTATAAAATGTCATAGCTTCATTCGCAACATGCTTTACATCACACTCCATTGCATACTTAAAGAGCCTCCTTCACCTTAATTAATAATAATAATAATAATCTATTTTTAAGGTCACGACCAATCCAAACACCAAATTGGTGTATGAGACCCCCTTCGCCCAGCAATTCAAATGGTAAAGTCTACGGAGGTATACATACCTTACCCCTTTTTGGATTTGTACTTGTGACCTCTTAAGAGGAAGCACGCGTTCTTAACCATTAGGCCCACTCAGGTTGTATATGATAAAGTGAGAGGAGAACAATTTCCATGATTCATGTGGGACAAATTGAACTCAGTTTATAAAATTCCATAGGCATGTAAAACACTAGGACTTCCCAAGTGGTCACCCATCCCAGTACTACTCTAGCCTGAGTGCACTTAAATACGGATTTCTAATAGGATTTGGTGCATTAGCGCTATGTTGCAGTCATGTACATAAGACCACTAGGAAATCATTACATGATGTATGTAATTAACAAATGAAGAGTGCATTACATTCCATTCCCCATCAAAAGGGTGAATATCATGGTTAATCAAAACTATAGGCTTAAAATGTTGATCCAGTGGAAAAGGTGGATGGCCACTGAGATCCACCTAAATCATTATGCTCTATGTGATCCTCTTTGCATCTCTCGTGAGACCTTCCTTGTCCTTGGCCAAGGATTGATATGTTGATTCTTTGGGGGTTTTGTTGGTCAACTCTAGATGAACCCTAGGTCTAAACTCCCCATTGTTTAGAAGGATGCATGCAAGCATGGAACAAAATGCCAACAATCTAGCCAAAATTCAATTTCTTGCTAGTATGGGTTGGTTGGGATACAGATAACAAGTTTTCACTCAAACTGGGTACATGAAACACAATAGTGATCACACCATTTTGACATTCAATCTTTCCAGAACCAACAATAGTAAGTGTATAATCATCAACTACAAAGATTTGTTTTTCTATAGCTTCCTTTAGTGAAGAAAAGAGAGAATCATTTTAGCATTAGAGATTTAGGGATCAAAGAGCCAATTATTCCAAGAGAGAGGTGGTGTTTAGAGACATTGTTACAATACTTAAGCATAAACAAGCATAGTTGAACATATAGAGAAGTGTAAGAAATCAAAATGTTCCTATACACAACACATTATTCATGACATTTCATTACACACTTAGATCAACCCATAGGGCCATCTTATATAGCATGAAGATGTAACCAACCCCCTTGAAGTGAGGGAGTCAAGATCCACATATGTTGGTCGGAGCACATATTGACCTCCCTGATTTTTTCCTTATTTTGTGCCCTAGTCAATTGTTATGTTTTAACTACTAACCAATCAAAGGCTTTGTCAATCTCCTAGTTGACCTCCCAATCGACCATTCAATTGACCTCCCAATTGAATATTCTAATCGACTGTCAACTAATGACTTATTGTCTCCAAAATATCCAAAGGTGTGATGAACTAGCAAGTCATGTTGTTCCAACATATATCATAATCAATGTGAATTACACAAGATGAAGGAAAATCCATGTATTAATAGAAAATATTTTTATTTTCTTGTAATAAATGATCCACTATCAATGGTGGCAAGTGTAGGGGGGTCATTTAAAATCTCAAAGGAAAATAAATAATGAATTTTGAATGGGGAGTAGGAATTTCCATTAACAATGAGGTCGAGGCCTTAATTAGTAGTTTACCAAGGAGTGTCACATTTCAAGGTACAAGGGGTAACTAAGGCAATAATATTGGTTGAATCTTCAACAATTATAATGATGCTTCTTCTCCATTCAAATCCTCATAACCCCTATGTCTCCTGTTTGGTCTAGAGAATACAAGCAAAGGTGAAGGACTTTGAAACAATAGAGTTCTACCAAGTTCTATGTGTTCATAATCAAGAAGTCGATAATCTAGAAAACATTGGTGTGAGCATGGTAGAAGGAATTTTAATATTAAAAGGGAGGCTCCCTATCCTTAATCCCCTACCTTGATAACTTATGCAATTAATTAACCATGATGGATTTCCCATTCAAATATCTAGTCACTCCAAGATTGTGAGGGTGGAATTTAAGGCATTTACTCTCCCCCATCTCCCTATGCTTCTCAACATCCATCCTTGTAGATAATAAAGGTCCAACATATCATCATGATATTTCTTGTGGTCCTCTTACTTGGGTGTTATTGCATTAGTTCGATATCACACACCTTCTTCCAACTCCCATCTACCATGGCAATGGATGCTTGATTTATTTCACTAGTGTTATTTCACAAAAATTTGGTTAGGTCTCTAGACATTGCAACTATTGTTGTTTTTGGAAGAATCCTAGTTTAGATTTAGGCCTTCTTCTCCATTATATAATGATGCACCAAAGAGGCAATATATGTGTTATGTGTTAATTGCCTAAAATTTGTAATAGTATCAAGATATGTGAGCATGGGATAGTAGAGGCACAACTATTGGTGGTGTCATCCAACCTCTGATGGAATGAGGAATGGAAGGAAAAATTTTAATCGAACTTCACGAAAGAAACCATTTTTCTATTGAAACTGTGGTTTAGTTAAGGAAGCTTCATGAGTTGGAGCAAGAGATGAGGGTTTTTTGAAAATCCAATGCAACCACTTCCTGAAGTTAGATTTAAAGGTGTATTTTGTGGTTCCACTTGTTTCTCATATATCTGACTTCCTAAAATTCCTCGAGAGGTTTCTCAATCCCCCTCTACTTTATAACTCTCTACAAGTATGGCCTCAAAGGATGAAATCCCGAATGTCCAAACTTACCCCAAGCTAGCTTTGGAAGCTACAGAAGTAGACATGGACCTAGAGGACCATTTGGCCAAGACCATGAGCTATGAGGATATCAAGTAGGAAGTCCATGTGCTAGAAAACACCCTTCATGGGCTTGCATTTTAGTTTTTTTTTTTTTTAAATATGTACAATGTATTTTCGAGTCATGTTTCTTTTGGGACAATATATTCATCATTTTTTTAACCAGAACTAAACTTAATATATATTAATAAGGATTGTGACGGAAAAAAAAAACAAGCAAAAGTATTACAAAAAGAGGCTCCCAACTTGTCAAAATTTATAGAGCTATAATAGTAGGAAAAATAAGTATGCTAGGACTATTACTATGCTCATCAAAGCCAATTACATCCTTGTAGAAACTATCTAAACACCAAATAACCTTAAAAAACATACATAAATTTGAAGAAATAGAGTCCGTAATTTTTGGAGCTCTAGGAGGAAAACCTTCCTCTATCTCCATAGGGGCGATGTCTCTGTCGTTGGTGCATGCGCCATTTTTGGCTCCTTATTCTTAGGGAAGCATTTCACCAAGAACATAAGAGGTAGAAACCATAGGCTGGATATTGAGTTGGGCCTTTATCTGTTGAATTTCATATTCCATGCCATCCATTCTCCTGTTGAGAGCAGTCAAAGCCACCTTTGTTTCCTAATTTTTGGAAATGATCAGGTTGTCTAGGGCCTGCTGAAAGTCCCCAAATTTGATAGAGAGATGATGAAGAGCTAAGCTATTAAATTAAGCAATTTCCTCATGCCTCCTAAGTACTTTCTTAGAATCATTCCATGATGGCTCCACGGCTGGAGATTGCAGAAACACAGGCTGAAGAGCCCAGTTTTTTGAAATGCTCGGGTCGTAGGAACAAGTAATGGTCAAAGAACAACCACAACAGAGAGTATTCAAATTAATTAACTAGGAAACTTACCAGTACCCAAGCTTCAAAGGGAAAAAAACACAGGAGCCACAGTCACTGTCTCATTGACAAACCACAGAAATCTCAAAGTTCACTCTGATGCCAATTGACCAAAGTTGACAATATAAAAACCGACAATCCTCCTCCAAATTAATGCCTCTACTACAACCAGAACAACACTACCATGAAAACTATCCACAAATGAAATGGCCATTATAGAACCCATCAATCTCTCTACAAATCTTGGTTGCCACACTTCTGAAAGAAATCTCGCACAAGGGAATTTAATCCTTGAGTGTGCAAGGAGGGAATCACAACACCCGAGAGCCACCACCTACCAGCTCATGGGCACACAAAATGAAAGGGGAGGGGTCATCAAGGTAGAACATGAACCCCCCTAACCTCATTCACCACCATTTCACCTTTTGAAAACCTAGCACCTTCCTTGGCATGGTGATTAGAAAGAGAGTTTAAGTGTCATTTGACGTGGAAGAGTTTGAGTTCTTCAAATATTTTACTGAGATTGACAATACAATTTATTATGCCATTGAATAAATTGCTTTAGAGTGGGTTTTGTTGATGACCTCTTGAATCACCATCATTTAATCGCCAAAAACTATTAGTTTAGTGATGTTTCTTTCCTTGGAGATACTTAGTCCCTGGAGAAGAGCGTAGGATTTATCAGTATTGTTAGATGCGACTACCAATCCCCAAGAATAGTGAGTGGCAATGTTTCCTCCGAGATCAAGAAGACTCCCACCTACACCTGCCACCCCAAGATAGCATATTCATCATTATACCAACTAAGTATTTCAGTTTATATTAAGGATAAGAAGTAGTCATGTTTTTTGAACCATCATTAGTAGTTTTTTTCTTTTGGGTGGTAACCCCATTTTTTTATGTATTAAAATCTTGTATGGTTCAGCCATAGTTTTTTGGTCTAACATAAAGTTAATTGTTATTGTTAAAAACAAAGTGGTCCAATGTCACCCATGGACATGTGATTCGTGGTTACAAGAGTGAAATCTAGTTATTATCATCATCATCAATAATTAGACCAGGATGGAGACTGTAACATGTGACCATCATCGTCATCATCCAAAGGCTTAATGAAATCTTATTCTTCAAGTTCTTGTAACACAATAAAATGACAAATTAATTGGTGAAGAAATTCTTGTGTTTACATATATCAATAAGCTAATACAAAATGTATATCTAGAAGAACTAAATTATTTTGCTTCAGAAAAAATTTACAATTTACCTGGTTTGTGATAGGTTTTAGAGGCCCACCATATTTGAATAGGTATTACTTAGGGCACAATTTAGTTCTTCTAAGGTCGGTTCATGACCATACTCATCCTATTGTATGTAGATAAGATAAAACCATAACTCATATTGTTATTAAGCAAGTACACAATCACGTAACAACCATAGTTTAAGAATAGTTACAGAATAAAATTATAAATTAAAAAAAACACACACACACACAACCTATAAGTTTTTCCTTATTGATTTTTTCCTCTAGTCTAGAGATTTTTTCCTAAGTATCATGTAAGTGTAAAGGATAAAAATTTGAGACATATGAAGATAAAATGAAAGAAAACAAGGCCTTAAAGACAAGTAATTATAGAGTGTGGAATGGACCCTTGTAAGAAACATATTCCTAATTTGGAGATGTTCACTAAAGCAAGGTAGACATGGTGCTCGTTACTTATAGGGACGTTAGTAATAGTGAATTGTTGATATAAATCATATTTTTCCTTGATTATGATGAAAATAATCTTATACTAAACATTTAACTTCGTCAAAATATAATTTGTACGACTTAAGATGATCTAGGAGGATCTAGAATGCTCAAAGAGATCCAGGAGGATCAAAAAATGCTCAAAAATCGATCATCTCAAATGCTCTTGAAAATGATTTCATTGCTTAGAGCTCGACAATATATTTGCAATGACGCGTGAATTTCCTCAAACAGACATCGTATGAAGAAGTTATGGTTGTTTGAAGTTTTCAAGAAAACAGGGAAAATGTCAAACATAGGGTGCCACGTGGCAAGCCCATAGGTTTCCATGTGGCCATCCATACAACTGATAGGGCACAAGATGATCTGTATTTATGAGCAGAACTAAATGAAACATAGATCTATAATATTAAAACATAGATATAGTGAACAATAACAGACATGCAATGAAACTTCGGGGAGGCAGGTGCAGGAGGGGTGCTCTTTGACCTTAGAGGAAATCAAATAATGGAGTACTCTTGGAACATAGGAGTCAATACCAATAACAAAGAAGAATCATATTCTCTTTATATTGGTGTACAATTATCGAAGAAGAGATAAATTATTTCTCTCAATATAGTCAGCGACTCTAAAAATACAATTCTTTATTTTACCAAGGCCTCCTCTCCAAAAGATACAAGCCTAAAAAATTTAGTGGATCGCATTAGATCTTTTGTGCATGGTTTTCAAGCACAATTATATCATATCTTTAGACATAATAACATTGCAGCAGATTACTTAGCAAATAAGGCCATTGGGATAGCCCTTGGTCATATGCAGGTGAATGGAGAGGTGTTTGTTGTTCCCCCCTCGTAGACATGCTCACGTCCAAGTGTTACAAGAAGCCATGGAATGTGGTAGGATCCTTTAGTTGCTTTTAAGGGATAGGTTCATTATACACCCAGGTCATTTCATTTATGTGTCTAAGTTATGTCATTCGTATTAATGGGATGTATCAGTTAGCTCGTGGATGGATCTTTCACTATAGGAGGTTTGTATAGTGTGGGTTCGAGTTCGTTCCTATTCTGATGTCTCTAAAGTAGAGGATATGTATGATGATCATGGAGGAAGGTGGAAAGGATGACAAATTACTTATTTTTAGTCTAATTCAAGAAGGTAATGTTAGAAATACCTAGGTGATGCATGACCAACTTGTGAATGATAATACATGCATTGATATGTAGGTATGTCACATTGGAGGACATGTGAGTTTAAATGGGAACTAGGTTTACTATGTTAATGTGAAAATTTGGATATTTAGTCTGCATTGGAAACACTTGGGTTTCTTGATGCCTGGTCAAAAAGGGTCATTTGACAACCTCGGGGTGTATTTTGCAATATTGGGTTTTCCGTTAGCAATTGGTGGCCATAATTTGATGAACAATTCTGGAGAAGTAAAGTCGAACTCTAGTAGGCATTCTGTAGAAATTCATGTTTGGTCGACTGAGGTGTTGAATCATCCTATCTTCAGTGTTCAAATTTGTTCTCAGCAAATTCTCTTGGACAAATAAATTCTTATGGATAACAAGGATTGGATAGAAAACATGGATGAGGAAATGGAGGCTAGCAATGAGGAAATGCAAAGATTGGCTCTCAGAGTAAATTCTCTTATTTCTACAACAACATTCACACTTGATACTCTTATTCAACATTGTGTTCTTATTGTCCAGATTCAGGATGAAGTGGACTTCTTGCGTCGTCGTCTAGTTTCACTCCAAATCCAAATAGCATAGAGGAATGAGGAACCTGGTAATTCAAGTTTGGTTGCAGAATAAGCAGGAGGAGAAGCTACTGAAGTGAGGATTTTGTTGGATCTGAATGCACATGTGGAAATCATTGAGGATCAAGAACAACCAAAGAATGACTCTATTCCATAATCAACCAATAATACTTAATGTGTGTTTTGTTATACAATATGTAAAAATGGTATTTTTTACTGAATCTATGTAGCTAAGAGTAGAAGTAGTAGCAAGGTTTGGACAAGTGATAGTTGGAAGATAATCAATAGGCTTATAGAAGCTCTATTAGAGATGGACTTGTGTTTTTTTGAACTCCTTTTTTTTGTATTCTTTGTTCTAGGCTACACCTTTTTATTATAATATAAATCCACCAGCTTCTGTGAAAAAAACCAGAGATACAGTGAAACTTGACTTCTATTCAATAAAGAAATATGTTGAAATTGTAAAATGCAGAATGAAACAACCTTGCTCAAATGGTGGTAGCTAATCTCTAAGAAGAGATGTGGTGGCTATGCATATTCATCTGAGCACATTACAATGAGGCCTCCAGACCTTTCTAACATCAAGAATTAATCAGAAAACCCTAGACATCCAAAAACCTAACCCTAGGAGATGAAGCACCAAAAGTCATGTGGGCCCCAATGGGGTAAGTTGGTACATCAACTTCTCAAGGTCGTAAATTTTGCATATGATCTTTTTTTTAGGCGCACAATATCTTGTTGGAAATTTCTATCTGATGACTACACATATTTTCATCACACTCTCACTCTATTTATATTATGACTATGACGATCCCAAAAAACGTTGTTTAGGGCCTCAAAACGACCCCAGAAGTTTGGGACCCGAAAAGCTAGAAAAACAACTGCCAGGATGAAAACTATATGTGAGCCAGTTAGAAGAGGTGGGTGGCCACCAATATCCACTTGGATCAATCCTCCCTCCTTAGGAAGCAATGGTCTCCATTGCGTTGAGTTCCCCCATTAGATGAGGAAATTTATGTTGAATTTGGCCCCGGGTGAGCCACTTGCCTTGGTGCAAGAGCTGCCCCACTTTGACAACATGATAAAGTTGAAGATTCTATTGGTGAGTTCCCTTGACCTATGTGTCCATGATCTGATTAGTGGATGCTTGTTCCATGCAGTCAAGTTTGAGTGCTTTGTTTCTAGGTCAAATCTCTTCACATATACTACATATTGTGAAGTGTAATCATAATAGGTCTACTTGACAACCACTCAACCCAACCTCTTCATTAACATTGTTTATCATGCCACTACTCTCAATCTTGACATATTTATGGCATACATGGTTCAATTTCCATTCATTCAATTGGTGAAAGGATTCATTGCCAATTTCCTTATTCTTTACACCAAATTCCAATTCAAACCATTTATTAAAACATATATGGCCTAGTCATTGTATAAACCATATGTCTAATGGAAATTATCTAAAACATGTATACAAAGAAAATGAACTAATACATGTATGAAAGGTCACTCATTAAATATATGAGAGAGTGCCATTATTTAACATATGAGATGACAATTAATTGATAATTGTATGAATTGACTTCTTGAGAAACAGGAATAAGACAAACACCACACCAACCAAATGGGTAGACATGCCAAATTACATCACCACATATGCCAACAATCAGAGGAAAGAGTAGTTCAAGGGAATTCATATTGTACTTCAAAAAACAGTATTCACCCATCTTCAGATGACAAAGATGCTATCCATTTCCACCATCCAACTCGCATACCAACACCCAACAAACATTGTCCAGTGCACAACCTTGGAGGGAGAGAGGCATATGACCTATACATACCCATATGACCTCAAGAGGGATAAGTTAATAGCATCTAGCCTCACTTGGGATAACTCTACCATGTACAACCTCAACAACATGAAATACACAACATGTATATTGGATTTGGGATGCCAACGGTCTCCAAGTTCAATTTATTATTTTTGTTAGTGTATTGAACCTTGCAATCAGATTTAGAAACTAAACTATTAATTTGTAATGGCTATCTCATGATAGCCTTTTATATTGAATCCTAGAGTGAGATAAATGGTGTACATTACAAATTTGTTGGAATTCTTCAATTGATCATGGGGAATGAAATTTCGAGTAAACTCAACATCACTACAACTAGGAATTATTCCTTAGCACCATTGAAACACTCAAAACAACATATTAATAGTAAATGAGAGTAGTGTTAGAAATTTTTCTCTAATCATTAAGTTTTAAGACCACCTCATTCTTATCTTAGGGTATCTTCATTATCATAGGTTACTTATGATTGGTTACTTATAAGAGTTTTGCTATATATATATATATATATATATATATATATATATATATATATATATATATATATATATATATATATATATATNCATGTGAATAATATGAATTAATAGTGATTTTGGCTTTGTGTCTTTCTGCCTATTCTTGATCTTCTTGATGCTCTTGTTCTTCATTATGTCTTTTAATTGGTATCAAAGCATGCATAGTCTTAGGGGCACGATAACCCTATGGTAGTTATTCATGGGCGAGATGAGTATCCATTGGAGAGATGAACATGTCATATTGAAATGATGTTGTTATTGATATCAAATCATGTTTACGATATTCATCATGTCAATAAAATTAATGTTGTATGATGGCGAAGAGTCATGAAATGTTTCCACAAGAATACTTGATTCTCTTGAAGATGATTCCAAAAACATGTACAAATCAGATTTGTGTGACAAAATTTTAGAGGTTGCCAAATCAGATCAGCGCTATGTAGACATAAAGACAAATTTACAGCAAGGTAAATTGCAACAAAAATTTGAAGGTATGAGCCAAAAGAGGATGGAATCCTCATGTATAGGCGCAAAGTTTATGTGCCAAATGATCAAAAGTTGAAAATTTTGTTATTGTCAGAGATGCATAAAGTTACTTAAGTTGGACACCCAGGCTACCAGAAAAATATTGCAATGGTAAAAAAACAATATTATTGGCGAGGAATGAAAAAGGAGGTGGTTGATTTTATTGCTAGACGTATTGAATGTCAAAAGGTCAAGGTTGAGCACAGACACCCAGTTGGTTTGCTACATCATTTTCCCATTCCTGAGTGGAAGTGAGAAGTTGTGACCATGGATTTCATTACTAAGATTCCTAGGACTGCTAGGCAACATGATTCTATTATGGTAGTCATGGACAAGCTTATAAAGTTGCCTATTTTACTCCAGTGAAGTCAACTCACAAGGCAACCAAAATTGTTGATATATACACGAGACAGATTGCTAGGTTGCATGGTGTACCTAAGACAATTGTGTCTGACAGAGATCCCAAGTTCACATCGAATTCTTGGAAAGGGCTATTCAAAGGATTTGGGTAAATCTGAATTTTAGCATAGCCTATCACCCAAAGTCACACGGGAAAATAGAAAGGGTAAATCAAGTGATAGAAGATATGCTAAGAATGTATATGATGGACAAACTAATGCAGTGGGAAAAATATTTACTTTTGGTTGAGTTTTCTTATAAAAATGGGTATCAAGCATCTCTAAAGATGATCCCATTTGAGGCACTTTGAGGAAGAAAGTGCAACACACCAATGAGTTGGGACAACCCAACAGACCGCGCAGTGGTTGGGCCAGATTTACTTAGGGAAATGGAAGAGCACATGGTGAAGATAAGGTAGAATTTAAAGGCTTCCCAAGACAGGTAGAAAATATACACAGATAAAGGAAGAACCCACTAAGATTTTAAAGTGGGTGACCATGTGTTCTTGAAAGTAAAAGTAAGAAACAATTCCCTAAAGTTGGAAAATTGTTCTAAGCTGGCAACATGCTACTGTGGACCAATTGAAATCCTAGAGAGGATTGGTCATGTCGCATATATGCTTGCATTACCTACATCATTGTGTATTCATAATGTTTTCCATGTATCTTTGTTCAAAAAGTATGTACCTGATGTTAATCATGTCATTGATTGGATTGTGATTCAAGTGGAGCCAGAAGGTGATTTTCAAGTGCAGCGAGTTTGCATATTGGATCAAAAAGTCAAACAGCTCCAGAATCGAGCCATGGAGCTAGTAAAGGTCCAATGGACCTGGTGCGGTCCTAAGGATGCAACTTGGGAGCACGAGGATGTTATGCAAGCAAAGTACCTACATATTTTTGAAGAGTTATGAAGTTTTTGTATGTACATGTGTATATAATGCACTGAGGAAAGTGCATAAATAAGGGGGAGGGGAATGTAATATCCCTAATCCGAACCCCAATTGTAAATGAAACTGTAAATTTATATTTAAGCTGGTGAGTCGTTGGCACCGAGTGTTGGTTCAGTTTTGTGTGCACTTGAAATTGTAAATGTACATTTAGGCTGGTGATTCATTGGCATGAAGTGTTGGTTTAGTTTTTCACGCACTTGAGCAATGTTGGTTCAGTTTTTTGCGCACTTGAGCAGTGCACAAGGATTGTTTTCCAAAGAAAGAGCGCAAACATTCCATAGTGTTGTGCATACCTGAGTAAGTGTGTGTGGATTGTGCATCAAGGGAAGGGTGCACACATTCCATAATGTTGCATGCATCTGAGTAAGTGCGGGAGGATTATCTTGAAGTGCGCAATGGACCAAGTCTTGTGTGCGCGTGTGTGTGTATTTGAGGTCGGAGAGCCTATGCGGTTATTGGGATAGTGAGTCGGGATGCAAAAAGGTCAGTGCGCCTATCCTTGTAAAATGTAATCACACTCAAATTATTAATAAAATCACATCATTGTGTGTAGGCCTCTTAGACGAAAAGAGACGGGGGCATAAACTCCACTGAAAGTGGACAAGGGGGGACTTAAGTCCAAGGGAATATTTTATTAATATTTTTGAAAAGTATAATTATGGATATTTATTTATCCTAAGTTTCTGAGGGATGGGACAAGTCACCAAGTTGCTAAAGCTAATTTTGAAGGTGACAAGTGTCCAATTATGACCATGTAAATATATGATCGAACCTTAGTGTATTTTGGGGGAAGAACTCATTCCTTTTTGGGGATTTTCACTCATTTTCAGAAGGGACAATGATTACCATTTTTGCAAGAAAATATTAGAAAAAAGGGTTTTCCATATGGTAACCAAAGTATTTGTTGTCGAAGAGGCAGGTTGTCAGGATCATGAGCATTCTCTCCATGTGAGAGATTTGTTATCGAAGAGGCAGGTTGACATGCCCGTGAGAATTCTCTCCAGGTGATAGATTTGTTGTCGAAGAGGCGAGTTGTCAAGTCTGTGAGCATTCTCTCCAGGTGAGAGATTTGCTAGGAATTGTTCCTTGGTGCATTGGGCATTAGTTACAGGGCTCTGAGACTTCATGTCTGGCATGTTGTTGAAGCCATGGAAGGGAAGTGGGGAAACCGAGGGACTGTTGAGAAAAGAAGGGGCACACTTCATGGGGTGGGACAAGCATGTGGGGAATGAGAGACTATAGGCTAGTTGCGATAGGGGATTCCTTGACCTGAGCAATTCTATTGATTATCATACCTTAGCCTAGCATTAGGAATCCTTTTTATTTGGTGGAGTTTAGGCCCCAACTTGGGGGTGACCTGTTACTAAAAGTATATGAGCAACAAAGTCTATGGTTGGGAGGAACGTCTGAGCTTTGTGCGCAGTTGGTGACTCTTTATAAAAAGATAAGTGTCTTTTATGTGTTTTTCTAATTTATTGTGTGCTTAATTATATATGTTTAATATGGGTTTATTTTACTGTATGATGTTGGATATGATCAATTGTCGTTACTCTACATAATGTTGTTTGCACATGTCAAGCATGATGTTGGTATCCAGTGTTTGTTGTCGCACATGCGGAGTATGACAGTTACTGAGTTTCATGTTAGTTACCTTTGTAATAATGGTCATGAGTTCCAAGGCAAGGCTAGAATAGTCATGCGCGTAGGGAAATAGTTTGTACGTGCATGAGGTTGGAATCATTGTGCACATGGGAAAGCAGTCCATGCACACAAGGAGAATTGAATATGTGTGTGGCACCATAATGGTTATGTGCACAGTAGTATTCATGTGTTCGGAGTGGTTACATGCGTAGTAATATTGTGTGCACTAAATTATCGTGTGCACAGTTTTATTAAATGTTAATTATGTTGTTATATCTAGTGTCTGAAGAGGAAACGTTTGTGTGGCGTGATCCAGCATGGGATCATGCGCATTACCTCACATGTTTGTGCGCAGATCAACGTTATAGTGTAGAATATGCGCATTATATTTTTGGAGTGGCATTGCTCAGTAGTAGATTGGGTATGTTATAGATTGGAATCAAAGCAGGGTACCTAGCTAGGAGGTTGGGTATGTTATAGATTGGCATCAAAGAATTTTTTTAGTGTTGGTAGCGGGGAACGTTACATTTGTTGTTGGTTTGGAGAAGTCTTCTTACCATTACTCCTCTAAAAGAAGTCTGGCTTGTGGCATGTCTCTTGATTCTCCCAGCAAGATGCCTCAAGATGGACTTTCTTCCCATAGAATGAGCATGATTTTGAGTACCAACAATTGACAACACTATGGCCTTTCCTCTTGCAACAATGACAAACAAGGCATGTCTTGTTTGATGTAGACTTCTTGTGATGTCCCTAGCCGCCAACAGGTCGGGAAACACCACTTCTTTGACGTTTCATTTATCTCTGATACCATTTTGTGAATTTATATGCATGCATATCTAACACAATTAACAGTTACAACATTCGGTTCATGCCACTTTTTCATGTGGAAATAATCATTAAAACGTACTGACAATATATGCATACAGATGACATATTCTAACCATACACAAATTAATGTGGAAATAAGAGTAAGCCTACACACACAGCATAGTTGATATATCCAAGCATTACTCATCAAGTTATAACACATGTACAATTACACAACATACAATTAACAGAGATTTGGTACTTATCTTTCAATAGATGACCACCAAACTGCGTCCAAACCTTCCATGAGCCTCTCATCCTTAGACTACATTGTTCATCAGGCTTAGCAGTGGCCCACCCCTTAGCTGGGACTAAACTCCACCAGGAAAGGGATTCCTAGGCTTGACAAGGGAAACAGGAAAGTCGCACAGTAAACAAGAAGGATTTTCTCCCAGGGCCAAATCACACTAACAGCCTACAGCCTCGCATTCCCCACATGTCTGTCCCACCCCAGGAAGTGTGCCCCTTCTCTACTCAATAGTCCTTTGACTACCCCACTTCCCTTCCAGGACTTCAGTAACATGGTGGACATGAATTCTCTAATCACTATAGCTACAATTGGCTCCCTCTAGGAAAACACTTCCCCAACAACCTCTCTCAGTTGGAGAGAGTTGCTTGCAGGCCTGACAACCTGCTTCTTCAGTCCAGCTTCTAAGTAAACTCCAGTAAGGGTGATGGAAACAATAAGGCTTGGTATATCTCAGGTGATGGAAGCAACAACAACCGTTAAGGCACATCACAACTCAGGCAAGGTACAAGTGTGAGCATGAATCCCTAGATGAATCGAGAAGGGTGACAGATTTCCAAATAATCATAAGGGTCGTCAAGTAACTCGAGACTGGTCTCAATGCATGGATGGGGAGCAATGCCAGAATGGGAAGTGAACCCCCAATGAGCTAACTTTCCCAGCTATAACTGCATGCACCCAAGTCGACACATGTCTTCCTGCAGTTGCATGAGTTCCACTTAGCACTCGTTCCCTTTCCAGGAACTTATGACAACACGACTTATGCCAACCATAGCCTTTGGGAAATAATAATAAAATAGTATTCCCTTAGAGGTAAGCCCTCTAGCTTAGCCCCTAGGGCTAGAAACTTAGCCCCCTCCCTTACCCTACCTAGTGGAGCTTAGACCCCATAACTCTTTCTTTGTGTTTGGTCTACACGCAACAATGTAATTTTATTAATGATATGTGTATTTACTTATACAAAATCAGGCTCATGGCCTTAAGCATCTAGGATCTCTGGCCTAATAAACATGTAAGTCTTCAGCTTATAAACACTTGGCTCACTAGCCTATAAACATAATTACAATTGAGAAGGGGCTCATCCTTGTGGTGTTACAATCCCCTCCCCTTATTTTTGCACTGTCCTCATTGCAACTTACTTACACAACAACAACAAGATTTCCTAAATATTCAAAAAGATGTGGGTACTATGCCCGCATTGCATCTTCATGCTCCCATGTTGTGTTCTTAGGACCATACCAGGTCCACTGAACTTTTACAAGCCCTGTGGCTCAATTTCAAAGCTGCTTGCTTTTCCGATCCAGTATACGCACCAGATGCACCTGAAAATCGCTTTCCTACTCCACTTGAATCACATTCCAATCAATAACATGATTAGCATTAGGTACATATTTCTTAAGCAATGACACGTGAAATACATCATGTATAGACATGCATGCAGACAATGCACTCCTATATGCTACTGGACCAATCCTCTCTAGGATTTCAAACGTCCTACCATACCGATATTCCAACTTCAAACAATTTCCCAAATTCAAGGAACTTCTGTTGGCCTTCACTCTCAGGAATACATGATCCCCTACTTTAAATTCCCTATGAGTTATGTTCTTATCATCATAACTTTTCTACCTTTCTTGGGCAGCCTTCAAATTCTACTTAATCTTCAAGATTTGTTCTTCCATTTCCTTGAGAAAACTCTGACCCAACCACTACCCTATCAGCTAGGTTGTCCCATCTTACTGGGGTGTTTCACTTTCTGCCATAAAGTGCTTCAAATGGGATCATCTTCAGGGATGCTTGATACCCATTGTTGTAGGCAAATTCTACCAAGTGTAGATAATCTTCCCATTTAGATGGTTTGTCCATCACATACATTCTTAGCATATCTTATATCACTTGGTTCACCCTCTCTGTCTGCCCATCAGACTCAGGATGATAAGTAGTGTTGAAGTTCAGATTCGTTCTGAACCCTTTGAATAACCCCTTCCAAAACTTTGATGTAAAATTTGGGTCTCTGTCAGACACATATGTCTTGGGTACGCCATGCAAGCGTGCTACTTCCTTCATATAAATTTCAGCAACATTAGTTTCTTTATGAGTAGTCTTCGTAGGAATGAAATGGGCAGCTTTAGTAAGCTTTTCCACCACTACCATGATTGCATCATGTTAGTTGCTCATTTTTGGCAATCCGGTGATGAAATCCATTGTTACCACTTCCCATTTCCACTCAGGAATGGGTAATGGTTGTAGTAAACTAGTTGGGTGTCTATGCTCAACCTTTAACTTTTGACATTCCAAGCATTTAGAAATAAAATCAACAATCTCCCTCCTCATACCTGGCCAATAATATTGGCTTTTGACTTACGAGATTGTTTTATGATATCCTGGGTGTCCTGCATAAGGCACATTATGCATTTCTTTTAAAATCGCACTCCTCAATTCAGAAGAGTTGGGTAGATAGACTATGTTTCTATACAGAAGGATTCCATCAATTCCCAACTCATAATCTTCAGTTTTCTGCTGCATTTTACCTTGCTGCAATTTTGTTACCAATAGCATGTACTGCAAATCTACTTTTGCAGCTTTAGAAAATTTTCCTTTAATATTCGTCGGATATATGCTAATGGTTGTAGCATGCAATTCATGCACTCTCTTGTTGAGTGTGTCAGCCACTTTGTTCTCCTTTTCTTTGATATGCTTGATATCAAAGTCATACTCACAAAGGAATTCCAACCATAAACTCTGCCTAGCATTCAAAGTAGGATGATCAAAAAATTATTTCAGACCGTTATGGTATGTCCTTAGTTCAAACTTCTTTCCCATGAGGTAGTGCCTCCACTTCTTCAAAGCATGCACTATGGCTTCCAATTCCAAATCATGAGTGGCATAGAGCCTTTCGTGCTCTTTCAACTTCCCTGATTCATAACATACAACAAACCCATTTTGGTTGAGGACTCCACCTAGTCCTTCTTTACATGCATTTGTGCATACAATGAAGTCTTCATTTGGATCTGCGATCCTCAGAATTGGAGCATTGGTTAACAACTGCTTCAATTGTTGGAAAATCTTTTCACATTCTTTTGTCCATTGAAACTTCTTCCCCTTCCTTTGCAAGGAAGTGATGGGGTGAACTATTCTTGAAAACCCTGCAATGAACCTACTATAATAGCCAGCTAGACCCATGAAGGATTTGACTTCTATCACATTCTTTGGCATTGACCACTCTCTAATGGCTTTTGTCTTTTCAGGGTCCACTGCTATCCCATCCTTTGAAATGATATGCCCGAGGTAGTGAATTATGTTTTGATAAAATGAGCACTTTCTCAATTTGGCATACAACTAGTGTTCTCTTGGCACTTGCATCACCATCCTCAAATGATGCTCATTCTCTTCTTTGGACTTGGAATATACAAGAATTTCATCCAGAAAAACAATGACAAACTTGTCTAACTATTCTCGGAAAACACCATTCATTAAGCACATGAAAACAAATTGTGCATTTGACAACCCAAATGGCACCACTATGAAGTCATAATGACCATACCTTGTCCTGGAGGAGGTCTTGTTGATATCTTCCTCTTTAATCCTTACCCGATAATATCCTGACCTGAGATCTATCTTGGAAAATATATTTGCATCCTTCAATTGATCAAAGAGATCATCAATCCTTGGAAAATGATACTTGTTCTTTACAATCACTTTATTCAACTGTCTGAAATCAATGCACAATCTTAATGTCCCATCTTTCTTCTTCACGAACAAGATGGGGGCACCCCAAGGTGACATGCTTGGGCGTATATACCCCTTCTTCAGAAGTTCTTCAAGCTGCATTTGCAACTCCTTCAGCTCTGATGTACTCATCCTATAAGGAGTCTTTGATATTGGAGCTGCTCCAAGCATCAAATTAATAGAGAAATCAATATTTCTCTTTGGAGGTAGTCCTAGTACATCCTTGAACATGTCATCAAAATCTTCTA
Organism: Picea engelmannii; assembly: GCA_009831015.1. Taxonomy (NCBI): domain Eukaryota; kingdom Viridiplantae; phylum Streptophyta; class Pinopsida; order Pinales; family Pinaceae; genus Picea; species Picea engelmannii. The sequence goes on from ML782846.1 coordinate 340,269, forward strand.
GGACTTCATTATCCTCCAAATTTGACACCTTATCCTTAGATGCTTCCTCCATATGGGCTGCAAATATTTGACAACTCTTGTTGTAACACTTCTTTAGATGCATTGCTAAGATTTTTGGGACAGTAACTACCCTGGGAATTCCTTGGATTGTTCTCTGATTTCCTTCTTCATCCAAGCAAGTGAATTCCTTGTTACGACATTCTAAGATGGCATGGTGTTGGTCTAACCAATCCATACCAATTAGGTAGTCATAAGATCCTAAAGGCAAGATGTTCAAATCTGCCCTTGTGCTCAGTCCATTCATGTCCATAAGACATGACTTAACCATCTCATTGACTTTTCTTTTGGCTCTAGTAGTCAGTTGCACCAACCAAGATTTTCCATGCTTGTTTCTTGGCAATTGTAAATTTTTCACCATATTAGAATCTATATAACTATGACTAGCTTCTGAATCAATTAAAATAGTAATGGTTTGGTTGTTGATCATACCTTCCACTTCAATCATATGTGATTGATACTATGCTTTCTTGTTGTCCAAGGCTGCATAGATCCTTGGTACATTTTTTCCCATGTCCCCCACTTTTTCAACTCACTGAACATTGTGAACAACTCTCTCTTTGTCACTTATGTGAGGACAATCTCTAAACATATGATCACCTTTGCAACCCCAACATTGAATAGGTGGTTGCCTTGGCCTTTGACCACCTATCTCAATCGTTCTGGGTTCTCTAGAAGTTGGTTGTCCCTAAGGATTATTTCTGAAGAATGGTGTCTTAATTCCCTTCTTCCTCTGATCCATCTTGAATTTTTTCTTGTCTTCCCAAGATTTGTGGAAATTTGGCCTTGCTTTTTGTTGATCATAAACGCACTTAGCTCGCCTTATGGTCTCCTCCAATGTTTCGGGGTCATCATATTGTATTTTTTCACTAATGGATGGTGGCAAACCACTCAAATACCTTTGAATCTTGATTGTCTCATCTTTGATCAAAGAGACATACTTCAAACCTTCTTTCATACCCATCAATGGACATACTTCCCAGCTTGAATTCAAAGAACTCTTTCATTTTCTTATCATAGTACCTCTTAGTCAAGTATTTATTTTCAAAATACATCTAGAATTCCCTCCAAGTAACATCTTTCTCTTTAATGTATTGCACCTGCACAAGATGATCCCAGCACATGGATGCCTTACCTTTGAGTCGATAGATGGAAATTATTCCCTCTGCATGAGAAGAATATTTATGCAATTGAAAATAATTTCTCATGCCCAGCAGCCATGTCTCTGCATCTTCATCCTTCTTGTGCTCCCCATCAAATGTAGGAGGTTTGATTTTATTCATTTGTCCTCGTAGCTCATCCTCCCTGGACCTCTTATGCTTCCTAACAGGGATAGACTTGAGTTGTTGTGTACTCTCTTATTGGAATGCTTCGTGGAGTGTTGGTGATGTTTGTTATCACTTTTTATTCTTCTGTGACTTCCTGATTTGCTTGAGCCACTCTCCTTATCCAATTTATTTTCTATTATTTCTAGGCTCTGCATCAACTTTATGTTGAATTCTTCATGTTGCTCCCTGGATTTCATGAGCTTTTTGTTATCTTCTCGATGAGTTTGGACATATCTCTGCAAATTTTCAATGATTTTCATCCTGTTTCCTTCTTTATCTATCTCTTCTTCATGCCCATTGGAGTTCGATCCTTCAACTCCTAAATGGACATCCATTCCTCTAACTTCATTTTCCAAACTATAAGCACCCTATGCCTTTCCCATTTCTTTGCACTATGTGACACTTTGGTTCGATTCTAACAATTGTTAACTCTGCAAAATGTGTAGTCAACCGAAATTTTCTCAGGCTAATAGACGTTAATAATTTTCCAGAATAAACCAATCTGATTCAATAAAATCAATATCAGATTCCATTTTCAGCGGGTATTGGTCGGTCAAGAACCCATTCGACTTTTATCTTTAAGCCCCACTCTATTCTACAACAAATTTCTGGTGCTAGCCCCTTTTCTTCAGCGCTTGGTTCACATGGGACCATGGTTGTGACCCAACGCTTATGATTTGGGCGCTTATCCGGAGCCTTGAAACTTCGAGCTCCCAGCTTCGGAGGTTTCCCTTTTTCCGCATGCCCCAACATCACAGAACAACGAACTATAGAACACGCGAAGAACGACGGATCTATGGTCCACATTCCTTCATGCAGCATTCCTTCTGGAGTGTCAATTCTCCGAACTTCACGATCTGGCACCACGCGTCCACTGGAGCCCACGGTTTCGTGATCGAACTAATAAATGTCGAAAACGTCACATCAACTTTAGTACTTTTCAAATTGCAGGGACATGGGTTGGCGGTTTTGGAGTAACCCTCTGATCGTTCCGCAATTTTCCCCACGCTGACACGTACCCCACCAGGGAAACCGTTGTTTGGATTGTGAGACCGCCTTGCAGAATTATCTGTCGCGCAACTTCTATCTCTTCGATTCCTCTTAGCCCTCGATATTGATAGATCATGACCAAAGTTAATGTGGGCTCGATCCAGCTAACTTCTTTGTCACGCTTAACTACCTTGTGCCACCACCAGGAGTGCCACTTGGTAGGACACACGAAGCTGACACGTGGTCCAATCAGGTGGGTAACATATGTCACGTTCTAACTGCATTTCCATCTTACCAAGGTTCTTAACTCACTGACACATGGCACACATCCCATGTGTCCATGTCATCCCTAGTGACATCAGTAGGCCAGGTCACTCCGAGACTTTGAGCTTAGGGATATTTCACCTTAGCATACCTCGTTTCTCCCTAACATCGAATTCCCAAACAAGTCGATCTTCTAACACGCATATCCTTCAACGAACAGTCCGAATTAACTTCAAACTTCAAGACTTCGGGAGTTTCCACTCTATTCACACCTTGTTTCTCCTGAATGTCACATTCCTGAACAAGCTAACTTGCCGACATGTGTTCCTTGCTTGGATCGACGGACAGGAAATACACAAAGTTCACTCTGTCTTCTCTACACATGACCAATATCTGTGACCTCGGTTTAACATTTGGGCACTTATCTCACTTTGAAAGATCGCCAGTCGTGCCTTAAGGAACTGTGAATATCAATGACCAGGATTGATTGCAGAAACCCAACTTTCTCACGCTTTAATTTCCTTCTCGATCTCCGCAATGTGAATATGATCGTCGTTGTGGGATTGATATCCATCGTTGATCTGCTGATCTAGCAAGATCAATGATCCTGAGGGATTTCAGAGTCTCAACTTACTCTCTCTTTAATTTCCTTCCCAATCTTCGCAATGGATCCCCACCATCGATCTCCCTTCAATGAGATCTAACGGTCATGACTTACTCTTCACTTGATCTGACGGCTTATCTTTCTCTTGCCCAAATCTAACAGCCCAACACCATGAATGTTGTAATTTCTTTCTATGTGGCCATTTCTTAAACTTGTTACACCTCCTGTGTTTTCGAACACAGTCTAAGTGTTCTTTCAATGCCCTTATGGCACTTTGTACCTCAAAATTCTCTGGACTTTCTACACTAAATTTATCGTTCGTGGCCCATCCAAGTTCCGGGTAGAAACCATGGGCTCCAAACTTGAATTTTGTCCATTTCGACAACAATTATTTTCCAAAAATTTTGCTTCAACTTCCACTAACATGGCCCATCCAATCTCAGTGTTGAAACCATGGCTCTAATACCATTTTGTGACGTCCCTAGCCACCAACAGGCTAGGCAACGCCACTTCTTGGACGTTTCAATTAGCTCTAATACCATTTTGTGAATTTATATGCATACATATCTAACACAATTAATAGTTACATCATTCAGTTCATGCCACTTATTCATGCAGAAATAATCATTAAAACATACTGACAATATATGCATATAGATGACATATTCTAACCATACACAGATTAATGCAGAAACAACAGTAAGCCTACACACACAACATATTCGATATATCCAGGCACTACTCATCGAGTTATAACACATGTACAATTACACAACATACAATTAAGAGAGATTTGGCACTTATCTTTCAATAGATGACCACCAAACTGCGTCCAGACCTTCCACGAACCTCCCAGCCTTAGACCACGTTGCTCATCACACTCAACAGTGGGTCACCCCCGAGCTGGGACTAAAATCCATTGAGAAAGAGATTCCTAGGCTTGGCAAGGGCAACAAGAAAGTTGCATAGTCAATAGGAAGGATTTTCTCCCAGGGCCAACTCACACTAACAGCCTACAACCTCTCATTACCCACATGCATGTCCCACCCCAGGAAGTGTTCCCCTTCTCTATTCAAAAGTCCTTCGGCTGCCCCACTTCCCTTCCAGGGCTTCAACAACAGGCTGAATAAGAATTCTTCGAGCACTATAGCTATAGTTGGCTCCCTCTGGGAAAACAATTCCCCAACAACCTCTCTCACCTGGAGAGAGTTTCTTGCAGGCCTGAAAACCTGCTTCTTTAGTCCAACTTCTAAGTCAACTCCAGTAAGGGTGATGGAAACAACAAGGCTCGGTATAGCTCAGGTGATCGCAGCAACAACAAATGTTAAGGCACATCATGACTCAAACAAGGTACAGGTGTGAGCATGAATCCCTAGATGAATTGAGAAGGGTGACAGGCTTCCAGAGAATCATAAGGGTCGTCAGGAAACTTGAGACCGGTCCCGACGCATGGATGGGGAGGAATGCCAGAATGGGAACTGAATGCCCAACGAGCTATATTTCCCAACTATAACTGCATGTGCCCAGGTCGACACTTGTCTTCCTGCAGCTGCATGAGTTCCACTTAGCACTCGTTCCCTTTCCAGGAACTTATGACAACACGACTTATGTCAACCATAGCCTTTGGGAAATAATAATAAAATATTATTCCCTTAGAGGTAATCCCTCTAGCTTAGCCCCTAGGCTTAGACACTTAGCCCCCTCCCTTACCCTACCTAGTGGAGCTTAGTCCCCCATAACTCTTTCTTCGTGGTCGGTCTACACGCAACAGTGTAATTTTATTAATGATATGTGTATTTACATATAAAAAATTAGGCTCATGGCCTTAAACATCTAGGCTCTCCGACCTAATAAACATGTAAGCCTTCATCTTATAAACACTTGGCTCACCGACCTATAAACATAATTACAATTCATCATGGGCTCAGCTTTGGGGTGTCACACTTCTTTCTCTAATTTGTCTTCTTGTTCTAGTTAATATTCTTGCCACTTCTTCTAAGTGTTAGTGCAAACCGATTATTTATAGTTTCCTCATCACTTCCCTTCTATAATCTTCCATAAGAAGGATGGAGTGGGAGTGTGTGTCGCTCTTCCTTCATTTCTACTCTTTCCTCTGATGAGCAAGCCAACTTTTCCATGTCTTTCACCTTCAAAAAATTGGTCTTCATGGTCATGGGATTTTCCCCTATACCATTGAAACCTAAGCCTGTATTCTTGACCCTTGGTTGAGCTATAGTAGGGCTTATGATGCCTTTGCCTAGCTCTTGTCCGTCGTATCCCATTTCCCTTAACAATTTCAAACCAATTCATTTGGTATGTTTTTCAAATTAACCAAAATTCTCTTGAGAAATGTCTAAGGAAGGTAAGCTTACCGAATTTGCCTCGATCATGGTGTTGGCCTTGGAAATGGAAGGTGGATTTTGTTCCTCGGTCTCTTGGATAATTGATTGTAGCTTTGCCAATGCCTCTTCCTTATTTGCAAACTCTCATTGTAGCTAATCCATCATCTAAGTGAGCATGTCCTCCTAACATCTATCCATCTTGATGGCCTTTTCTCCCAATTGCAAAAATTGCACTTTGCTCTTATCCCAATATTCCATAACCATTATGGGGGAGTCTTGGCATTCATCAAATCACGTATTTAGAAATGGGACCAATTTTAACCATTATGGGGGAGTCTTCACATTCATCAAATCACTTATTTAGAAATGGGACCAATTTGGCAAAGGTCTCAAGTTTCTTTTCCATCTCTACCATCCTTCAGTCAAACATTTGGACCTTCTCCTTCAAGTGTGTATTCTCTTATTGAAGCTACACATTGATGGGTTGCAAGTCTTTCGACCTTCCTCTCTTCACTTTACTTATGTTGATTTGGTGTTCTCTTCAAAGTTCAGGTAGCTACATCATGGTCAAGGATTCAAGTGCTTTGATACCTTATGGTCTGAAATGAGGGACTTATAGCCCACTCACTTCACCAACATGGATACTTTGCATAATTAAATTTATGTTCTTTGTTCCCAATCTTGGATAGACTAGATATCAATATTTGTAAAGGCTATGAGTCATGTGTTATCGTTGCAATTTTGAGTACAACTACTCTATGAAACTACTCAGGATTGGTGATATAGCATGTTCTCTAGTGCAACTTGCACACAATCAACCAATTAACAATGCATATAATAAATAGGACTATGAATTGGTTTCTCTAGTGTTTGCCACTAGGAAGACACACATGGCTACATGTCTATGCTTTAAAGATTGCTCCTATTCTTGAGGTATGAGAAGATAGTTTTTTTGTTTGCAGTGCTTTGTTTCCAGGCCAAATCTCCTCACATATATTACATATTGTGAAGTGTAATCATAATAGTTTTGCTCAATATCCACTCAGCCCAACCTCTTCATTAACCTTGTTTAACATGCCACTACTCTCAATCTTGACATATTGATGGCATACATTGTTCAATTTCCATTCATTCAATTGGTTAAAACATTTCCAAGTTCCTTATGCTTTACACCAAATTCCAATGCAAATCATTTATTAAAACATATATAGGTTGGTCATTGTATAAACCATATGTCTAATGGAAATTATCTAAAACATGTGTACAAAGGCAATGAACTAATACATGTATGAGAGGTCGCTCGTTAAATATATGAGAGAGTGCCATTACTTAACATATGAGATGACAATTAATTGATAATTGTATGAATTTACTTCTTGAGAAACATGAACAAGACAAACACCACACCAACCAAACAGGTAAACATTCCAAATTGCATCACCGCATATGCCAACAATTGGAGGAAAGAGTAGTTCAAGAGAATTCATATTGTACTTCAAAAAATTGTATTCACCCATCTTCAGATGACAAAGATGCTAGCCATTTCCACTATCCAACTGCACAGACCCATATGAACTCAAGAGGGATAAGTTAATAGCATCTAGCCTCACTTGGGATCACTCTACCATGTACAACCTCAACAATGTGAAATACACAACATTTAGATTGGCTTTGGGATGCCAATGGTCTCCAAGTTCATTTTTTTTTTTTTGTATTGAACCTTGTGGTAGCACTAGAAGTTACCCTTAGACTGCTATAAGGATAAGCCCAGTACCCATCAAAATATAAATAATTAAATCAAGTTTGGTAGGTGTACCAACTAGAATCTACAAGAAAGGAGAGGGCAACAAATTAATTGTAGATCAGTGATCTTTCACCATTGGGCATGGAGTCATAACCTCTCTACAGATTGAAGGTAATGAAGTTGCATATCAAGAGAAATTTTTATATAATGATGGATAGAAGAGTGAAGAAGATAACAAAAAGGAGAACATCCATTAGGAAAGAATCATCTCTACAAAATGAATGTAAGATACTTGAAATAAAACAATGATTAACAAGTAGGATGCAACAAATCCTTTGTTGCTTATAGATTTATTAATCACAGTCAACCTTTGATCTTCAAAATCTGCACTATATTCAAGCAAGATGAAAGACCAAAATGGAAAAAAAAAAAGAATACACAATCTGATAAACAACTCTCATGAATCTTCCATGGCAGAAAAATTTACATCACAGGCCCTTGGGCTTACAAATAAGCATATACATGAAAAATGCCCCTCAAGCTCTCTTGAGCCTCTCTTGGATCATGGACTCCACTGTTTTCCTTTGTTATCATTACAATATATAGGATTTCAGTACAAATCCTTGATTTCTCCCCCAAGGGAGTCGAATCCTTATGTTTTACCAAAAATAAAAATTGTTACATAATTATAGGATCTGAAACAACAAACAGAATAATATTTAATTCTAGATCCTATTTTTTAGGATTCTGTTTTTTACCAACTAAAAATGTGTTAACTGAAGAGAAAATCATGGGATTTGATACAAAAATATTCAAACTTTATAATCCAACTCATTTTGGGGTCGTTCTTACCACGTGGGAGCTCCACCAAGTCGAATTCTAGAAATCTGTCCCATTTCGTAGTGCACTTTCACTACAAAACTTTTGTTGTTGATGTTTTTAATTTTTCTCTCAAATAATAATTTTTCTTACAAAAATTTATAAAAAAAATTATGTGCTAACATAGGCTCCATATAGGGGTGGAGACCTCCCTGTGAGACCAAGAAACCCTGTAGTTGCAGTGCCTCATCCTCTAAAAATGTTTATGATTTCTAGATTTTCAAGCTTCTTCAAGTGCTTTCTAAAAAGATCATGATTCTTCGTATTTGTTGCACATTCACCATAAATACTAGTAATCTGGTCCATTGGGCCTATGAAGTTTTTTCATCTCATTCCAAGCCTTTGCAATTGTTTATTCAAGAACTGAAAACATTGTTGAATGCACACTAAAACCAAAACTGAATACTGAAAAGATGCTCAGGATATGAGCTTATTCATCACACCTACCTACTATACTTAACCATAAGTTGCTCAATTATGTGAAGTCAAAAATACAGTGCAACCATGCAAGCATTTTTTTCACTGGTTGAACTTATTGCATGTCTTTGTTCAGGGATAAAAATAAAACCCTACTTAATGGCAATTCATCTAAAATCTTGAAAACAAATTCAATATTGACAAAATCTGAAAAATTAGGCTCGCTTACTGACTCCATAAATGCTACAAAGGGTCTTCATAAGGATGCACATTGATTTCATTTTGTATCAGCCCTCCCACTGCTCTCTTGTTTTCATGAACACCCAATTGATGGTTGTCAAAAAGAGGCTGAAAAATTTCATAAAAATGTTGCAATGAAACAACCTTTTGCAAAAATAACATGGATGGTTGTGACACTAATTCACGATCACCTTCATTTACAGATTCACAGTTGATCAGAGGATGAAAATTTTGACTGTTGAAATCATCCATATAACAAGCTACAGGGTCATAAAAAAACATGATAAGTTTGTTGTTGAATTATAGAGTTATCAATTTGTTCCAGTGAGTCTATATGACTTTGCATCCACTCAAATCCCTTTCCTTCATTAATGACCTTAAAATTCTCTTTCAACAACTTAAATGGAGAAAAGCATAAATGCAAAGAATTTCCTTCAGCAAACTCACTACTTTGTTCATTTGCAATGTTGAAACTGTGACATGTGGGCCGATTGCTTTCAATAGTCTGCTAAAGATGAACATCTCTTGATAAAAAAAATTCAGTTGGTTGCTCTAGAAAATCAACATCATAATCATCATATCTAGAAAATAAAAAACCTATTGACAATTATCAACAATAAAATTTGGGACAGTAGCTTGTTTTTCAAAACACTAATCTTTACTCTTTGCAAAAACATCATCAATGAAAATTTTAAGAAAAATCATAGAACAATCAATCTTCTGCTCATGCACTTCATTCTCCTTGTCTGCATTTGAAACCTCATCTTGAGTCCGATCCGAGAGCTTTCCACGTGCTTGAAGATTATCTTCTATCTCCTGAGAATCGTTGAACATCTATTGCAAGGTCATAAACTTTCTCTCCATGAGATAAAGAAATAGATCGGGGTGTTGTGTTATTGCATACTGCACCATGGCAACAACTTCAAAAGGTCGGATCTCCAAAGGCATACTGCAATAAAAAATGTGAAACCTTCTATTGAATGTAGAAAAAGCTTCATCCTCCTTTCTTCTCAAAGCATTAAACTCAATTAAATACTAATCGAAGGATTTGTTTCCACCCCAATATCTCAAGAATGTACAATGAAAATCATCCCATGAACCAATGGAAAAAACTTTCATATTTATAAACCATAAAGCAACATCTCCAAATAAGGATTTGCAAAACATTCTCATAACTATATCTTCATGTATAATTTCAAAATTATCAACGAAGTTTTCAAAAGCTACCAAGTGCTTCTCAGTTGCAGCATGGTGCTCTACATTGAACATAGGGAGATAATAAATAAAATTGGGCAGATAATCATGAAGGATAAGTGGCAGTCTCAAAGGTTTAAAAAATTCCCTTCTTGTTCTGGACTCAATTTCGGTAGGTTGAAAGTAAGGTTCAACAGGTTGGTTGCAAGTTTCAGCAGAAATGGTAGAAGGTAAAGGATCAACTTTACTATCTACAGGATGAAAAGAATGATCAAGTTCATGGTATATGAGTATATGTACATCATCTTTCTCATGTGTTTCAGATAAAGGGATAGGGTCAACATCAACGATGCAAGAAGATGATGAATCTTCTTCTTTCAAAGAGAGATATACAACAATGGGCTTATGGTCATCATAATAGACAAAGCAAAGGATGATTCTTATGATATGCAATGTGAAAGATAGGAAAGAATTTATGAAAAAATATATTAGCTCATAAAGGAAAATCATAAGTTGATACCTGGTTTTTCCCTTCTACCTTTCCATGTCTATGTCTAAGCTCATTCTTCAATGGAGTTTGGTAACTTGATTTGAATCACCAACAATTTCTTCAAATGTGTGGAGTCGCCACGGTGAAAAATTGCAGTTTGTTTTGTCACCAATCTGTGTTCTCCATCAAGAATTGGTCGTAGTCTTTGTCGTACAGCCCAGGGAAGATATCTTCGTGTCTTTGTTCCCCGACAACGGGGCCAGAAATGCTATCACTAGAAGTTACCCTTAGACTGCTATAAGGATAAGCCCAGTGCCCATCATAATTTGAATAATTAAATCAAGTTTGGTAGGTGGATCAGCCAGACTCTAGAAGAAAGGAGAGGGCAACAAATTAATTGCAGATCAATGATCTTTCACCATTGGGCATGGAGTCATAACCTCTCTACAGATTGAAGGAAATCAAGTTGCATATAAGGAGAAAGTTTTATATAATGATGGATAGAAGAGTGAAGAAGATAACAAAAAGGAGAACACCCATCAGGCAGGAATCCTCTCTGCAAAATGAATGCAAGATACTTGAAATAAAACAATGATTAACAAGCAGAATGCAACAAATCCTATGTTGCTCATGGATTTATTAATTACGGGCAACCTTTGATCTTCAAAATCTGCACTATATTCAAGCAAGGTGAAAGAATAGAATGGAAAACAAAGAATACACAATCTGATAAAAAAATCTCATGAATCTTCTATGGCAAAAAAATTTACATCACAACCCCTCAAGCTTACAAATAAGCATATACACGAAAAATACCCCTCAATCTCTCTTGAGCCTCTCTTGGATCATGGATTCCACCATTTTCTCTTGTTAGCATTACAATATATAGGATGTCATTACAAATCCTTGATTCCTCCCCCAAGGGAGTCAAATCCTTTTGTTTTACCAAAAATAACCATTGTTACATAATTATAGGATCTTAAACAAAAAACAGAATAATATTTAATTCTAGATCCATTTTTTTAGGATTCTATTTTTGACCAACTAAAAATGTGCTAACTGAAGAGCAAATCATGGGATTTGATAGAAAATATTCAAACTTTATCATCCAACTCAATTTGGGGTTTCTCTTACCACATTGGAGTTCCACCAAGTCAAATTCTAGAATTTTGTCCAATTTTGCAACGGACTTTCACTGCAAACAATATGTAGCTGATGTTTTAAAATTTTCTCTCAAATAATAAAAAAAATTACAAAAAATTATGTGCTAACACCTTGCAATAAGATTTAGAAACTCGACTATTAATTTGTAATGGCTATCTCATGACAACCTTTTATCTTGAATCATAGAGTAAGATAAATGGTGGACAATACAAAGTTGTTGGCATTCTTCAATTGCTCATGGGTAATGAAATTTCGAGTAAACTCAACATCACTACAACTAGGAATTATTCCTTAACACCATTGACACACTCAAAACAACATATTAATCGTAAATGAGAGTAGTGTTATCAACTTTGCTCTAATCA
>ML782846.1:387533-400348 GCA_009831015.1 Picea engelmannii
ATTTCACTTTTGACTTAAAACTCCTAAGTCAAAGTGAAATTAGAATCATAAAGTAAAGTACAAGGGTAATAGTCTTCCCCCTTTGTGCTTAGAGACTCATAAGCACATGGGGATCACTTTCCAAGGTATCCAAATCTCAACAGATACAACTTTGATTATCACAATAAATCACCGTGAGATCCAACTCCTGATCAAATAATCCCGCAAGCAACTTGCGAAGCAAAATGGCCTCACAACTAGTAATGTTAGTTGCCATGTATTATGCCTGTGCTAAGCTAAGTGCCACGGTAGTCTGCTTCTTGTTGAACTAGGATATCATCGCTGCTCACAAGTTAAAGCAACACCTCGAGGTGCTCTTTTGTCTGTTGAACTACCTGCCAAATCTAAGTTTGTATACCCCTGCAACTTCACTTCACCATCTCCAAGTTATCTCAAACCATACTCTATTGTGCCCCTCAAGTATCTAAGCACATGTTTTGCTACTACCCAATGCTCTTGCCTTGGCTCCACCATGAATTGGATCAAGGTGTTCACTGGAAAACATATATCTGGCCTAGTGTTGACCAAATACATCAAATAGCCTATCAGTTACCTGTACAACATAGGGTCCACCAACTCTAAATCTGATGTTGTCACCTTCTTCAAATTAATGATCATGGGTGTGTTCATAGGTTTGCAGTCCTCCATTTGAAACTTGTTCAAGATATCCACTACATACTTACCTTGCCCAAGGAAAATCTCCCTTGGTCTCTGCCAAACCTCCAAACCCAAGAAGTAATGTGTAACACAACCAACCCCCTAAGTACCCTTTTAAGGGATGGGGTATTAAATTTCACTTTTCCTCAACCTCCTCAAATCACTTTCAAAAGGACATCATTGTCGTCTGCTCGCCAAGAGCTTTCCAACGACTGTATGTTTGTCTCAATCCGAGTTTTGGATCAAAATATATGACCTCTTAAAGTTTTTAGGTCCTTTTTCCTTTATAATGCCACGTGGCTCCACGTCACCCATATCTAGCCGACATGGCATTGCCACGTCATGGCATGTCATCCCCTATGGAGATGTGGCAACTGGTGTGGACTATATCGTGGCACTTCCCACCTCATCCACCGGACCCTTGACTTAATCTCCCTTTACGTAATCCTCAAAGGGTCTGATTCGATCAACGCTGACACTTAGGTACAAGGTCCCGTCAAATGGTACCACTTGCCCTTTTGGGCATTGGTTAGGTACGTCGTTTGACGTCACACCGGGTTGTTAGGTCGTCGGCCCACCAAAAGTGTCTGCGTAAACCTTATCCCTCGACACCCGACCCAGCGTGACCTGGCGCCCTGGACACATAACCACCGAGATTGTGACACGTAACCACCAGGTGTCGGATGCCGGACCTCCTGGCATCTCTAGGCATCGAAGCTCCCCGGTGACCCGGGATCCAATTGACCCCTTTGACTAATCTCGGTGGTGGAGATCAACTCTAGATCCGACGGTTCAGATTTATCACGTCCATTCAAGACTTATGCCGACAGGGGCCCATACCGATACGTAGACTCCATGTAGCATGCTCCTAGCACGACGCATCATGACCTAAGTTGACTCGCCATGATACGTGGCACTTGTACTACTCATCACGTGAAACTCCATGTGAATGACGAGGAATTATACGTCATCGTTGGGTCCATGATTCGCCCAACAGGGTGTCGACACTTGTCTTTAATTAAAGTGCGACACGTGGCCACCGAGACACCGAGCACCGGGCTTCCCAACTTAACCAAGTAACAAGACCCCCCGACAGTTCGAGGCCGATTGACTCCCCTTGACCCGGATTGACAGTGGAAATCCATCAACCCTTAGATCCAACGGCCAGGGACTAAGGGCGCTATTCAAGGGTACTCGCCTTTTGTTGGTAACTAGAGGGAGTTGACCCTAGTGTGCCACTGGTGGAGACTGTGTGTCTCTGGACAATAGCTGTGTGCTACTAGTTGATTACAGATTAGTCAGTGGACTAGTAGATGAAGACATCATGGAAAGATACCTCCCTAGATAAGAGGGAGTGTTGATGTTTCAACATTGGGCAAACCTTCTCCTAGATTGGGCTGCAGACCAAGGGAGATAGGATACATTTATCATAAAGGTGCACTTGTGGTAAATGGGCCCAGGCGTAGTCCTTCCTTGATCATGACAATGAATAATATGGACTCGAGGTGCTTTCCACATGTCATTTAACATCAGACTGACATCCACTCACAGGTGTGTACCTGTGGTGAACGATCCTGGTGTGGTCTTTGTCCTAATCATGGTGAGTTGACAATGAATGATAAAGACTCAAGATGCAATATGCTATTACATGCGGACCCAGAGTGAGCCTAATCTTATAGAGAGTCTATTGGCTCAGAGGGAGAGTCGTAGAAGGAGTTTCCCCTTGGTTCAGGTGGGAGAGAGACGTCTCCCAAGACTGATAGTCAAATTTCATGAGTCTAGGGTTAAGTTTGTATACTTCAGAGACAAGTTTGGCATGATGCAAAATGTCTCCCTCGTTGAGAGGGAGTGTTGATGTTTGGACAACATCGGGAAGACATTCTCTTAGATTAATAATTAATAATATAATTATTGATTATTAAATAATATATATAATAAGTAATTGATAATAATAAATAGTTATTGATTATCCAAGGGATGCATCCTTTCATGGATGGTCACCATATGTTCTCTCTATATATAACACTCATCATTGTAATAAGAAATATCGATCATATCTCATATGAAGAAAAACAACAGATAGTATTCTTGTTGCCTGCTTACTTCAGCAGCTCTAGGGGCAGATGAAATAGCACTTTGAGAAGCCATGAATGTTGCAAAAACAAGAAGAAAATCTGCTCACCAAACAAAACAAAAATTTGCTAATGCTCACCAAGAGAACAAAGAAATCTGCTAACCAAACATAAAATAAATCTGCTCACCAAATAGAAAAGAAATCTGCTCACGGAAACCACACACAATCTCCTTGTTGCTGCTATAGGAAGCTCCTCTTGCTAATGAAAGTGTGAGGAATGAGTGAACCAAGTGGTTTCTTATAGCAAAGGAAGGAGATTTAGGGTTTCTATTAGTTTCTAGAAATTTCTTTTTGAAATGAAAAAAAAGGGAGAAGATCAATTTTATTCTCATTGGAGAATTTAGAAAAGGCAAAAAAAAATAAAAATTGAGTGTTTGGGGGCCCCACGACCCCCCATTTTTTTTTATTTGGCCTCTAAGACGCCTTAGAATGGTCGAAACGTCGGCCATACGGGCCGGTATGGCCGGGAAACGCCGTCAACTATACTGTACGACATTTCCAAATCAAGAAATGTCGTACAGTACGCCCGACAACATTTCTCGGCTGTACCGTACCCGTTTCGACGTTTCAGAGGGAGAAACAAGGGGGGGTAGGGCGTTTCCTGCAACTTAGTAGTCCACTAACAAATGGGGTCATCCTGGCCTAAGTCACTGCGATCTCCCCTCGCATCAAGCTTGTTGAAGGGACCATTGAGACTTGTAAACTGCATCCACTATCTCCTAAGAGTTCTCCCCTCTTTTCAATTGTACATCTTTGTAATCGCAGCTTGAAATCCCTTCTTGACATCTGGATCCTCAATGGGAAGAATTCTACCAGACCTTGCCACATACCATTTTGGGTTGAATGCATACAATGCCATGCACAAAGGTGTGTTCATTCAGTGTCCCTCGCATAGGGGTCCCTGTCTCTAAAATTATAACAATAAAAATAATAATGATAAAATCCCAACAATAACAATTTATCCCATGCAAATTCATCATTGTGCAATCGAGTGGAAACGCCATAATCCTACCAATCCTAAAATCCTAAAAATTGTTAAGTCTGCTGAATTATGAATGGAATATGAAATTCTACTTTCTCCATATGAAGTCTGATGAGGTTGGAACTACTCTCAAACATCCTAAAACAATTAATGGTAATGTTAAAAATTTAAGTAAAAGGATAGAAAAGGTAAGATAAGGAGAATGTCAAGGTCACAAATTTAATATTACCATTAATTAACGAGGTCACAAACTCCTCAAAGCTCTATCCCCTATATTTGTTTTGTCTTAAAGGGTTGTTGGACAAAAACTCAGTGGGGGGCATCCAGATTCCAAGCATCCCCCTTTTTTTTCTTTTTTTTGGGGGGGGTGCGCACCTAGACGCCCTACTTTTAGGGAAACATGTCCCCCACACTTAGAAAACGTTTCATCAAAAGGGAGCCGTGGGGAAACGTTTCGCCAGGCGATCCCCCGCTCCGGGAGCATGGGAAATGTTGGGGGTGCGTCCCTGTGGATCACTGAAAAAACAGCCTACATGGAAATCAAGAAAGGATGCAAATCTGTTGTACGGTGCTGTTGTAGGACCCTCTTACCATTCTCCAGATCTGCTAAGCTAAGCATGACTTCTGAAACCCTTTAATCAGAGAGTAGCTTTGATACCATGTAGAAATTTCCAAGCCTAGGTGAATGCTGGCCTAATGTTCTTCTCATAAATAACTCAAATACTGAATTTAGTTAAAGACAAATAAATTTCCGAACATTGCAACAATCACACAATAGCTGAAAAATAAACAGCAGAAGCATAAAACGAAGACGTTGTCTAACTGATCTACGTTTTGGCTTTTTTCGTCAGAATCCGGCGACTTAAATCTGCATGAAATCACAATTTTCTGCTGTTTAAATTGCATTTTTGAATGTAGAAATGGATTTAGCGTGTTGAAAAATCCCTGGGGCACCCAAGTTATACAGAAATAACCACTCATATCTGCAGATCCAACAATCACTTGCCGGATTTCAGGCAAATATCACCAGAAAATATCCCTGGAAAAGGGCCAAAACATAGAACGTTTAGCCTACGGCTAAAACAAATTCACACATACACAATAATTTCTTTTTCAAATCAGTGTATCATTCAATGATCAAAGCTTACAAGGCAACCTCCACAGTCTGCTGCATGGTTAACAAAATCGCCCTGAACAAGGTGTGCAACCTGCTTGAGAGAGGGTACAGCCTGCTAAACAAAAAAGACAGCAACAGCCAGTGGTACGGCCTGTACAATATGCAATTGTGCAGTTGCCTGTTCAGCCTGCTGTATGGTATTGTACGGTACTATATGGATCCGTACAACTGTATGGATCTACTGTACAGTCATACTATACAACCTCTTCCTCTTTCGTGAATTACCCTTCTCTCTCTGGGTCGCTGCCATGTTCGACTGTGTACTGTTCTCTCCATATTGTCTTACTTATACTTTTCTGAAACCCTAATCTACAAAAACCTAATCTGATCTTGAGATGTACAGTTGAGATTAAATCTAATCTAAGTCATTAAGTCATTAATGTATTAAATGCACGTTATTAGACTCAACTAGAAAACATAAGTTATTTCACTTTATCCTAAGTGAATTACAAATTAGAATTAGTGGCCATTTTTTCTAGGTAGTCACCCTCGAATTGTTTCAAACCACTTCCTGCACATTCACTCTGAAACCTGTGCAAAAAGTTCCTGTACGAGCTACATTTCTCAACAATAGTACCTTGTTTCAAATGTATAAAATGTAATTCACTGGTGGAAAATGGCTGTTATATATATTTTTATAAAATATTACAGTATTCCACATCTTTCATATGCATCTTGATTACCTATTTGATTGCTAAATCAAGCCCCATCCTTGATAGTGACAGAACAAGTATTGTGGTAGCTGATAACTAGGCCAGTTACCGTTTGGATCTTGTTCTCTGCTAGTTGAGCTATGTGATAAATAAATGTGCACTTCGTGTAAGAAATAACAAAAGATAATCATTCGATTTGCTTTGATATAGTTAGGTTCTCAACGTATAGTTCCAATGTTAAGATAAAGATAATGTAATTTTATTAATGTTCAACAAGTGATTAAAAAATAGGTTAGAGTTCCAATGGTAAGATAAGATAATGTAATTTTATTAATGTTCAACAAATGATTAAAAAATAGGTTAATGGGATTAGAGAGTACAAGCAATAGTCAATAGATTATGTGAGTGTCTATAACACATAGTGGTGAAAAATAACGGATTTCACTAAAGATTGATTTTTTATTTTGTGCTGTAACTCCATGCTTATTGGGCACCCACTTCCTCTCCATTTTTTAAAGTTCCAATCTAATAATCTGCAGGCTTCTCCTCCACTTCAACTGAGCCAAATTGCCATAATGACTATTATAGGTGGCTTATTGATTTCATTCTGATGTACTGGTTGCAGATATTTCTTTATGCTATATTTATTTGTAAATAGATTGATCATAATTTACATAAAAACATGGAATTTGTTCTTCCAAGAGACCAGTTCACTGATTTGAAAGTTTATATTTCTGCCTTACAGTGTTAAATTTACAGACCATGGTAGTCAGATCTGCTCTTAAATACAGACCCAACTCTAGGAAATTAAAGCCTAAACCTTCAATCAGAACTGCTGAAACTTAAATATGAATTCTGTTACACATACTACTGGAAATTACTAACAGCAACACACCGTAAACATGCTCAGAAAATCTGAATTTCAGATCTGCAACTTAGTGTATTTATGAACTGAAAAGACAGAAAGCTACTACACTTCCAAATAATAATAGTCACACACATTCAATGATCCACCCTTTGCCTCCTTTATAGACTAGGGGAATGGAGAATACATTGAATCTAGACACATGCACAATGTTGCCTACTAGACTAAGTCAAACCCTATACAGCATTAATGGCTCTGCTGCGGGGTGCATATTGATAGCTCTCCTCTCCATGTAGGGAGGCACACTAGTTAAGTAAATTTATCTCAAATTGGATGGTATATATCCCTATACAGCATTAATTTCTTTGCTGCGGAATGCATATTGTTTGCCCATAAGGAGTGCACCTTCCTGCATGGATAGAAGAGCCAATAAGTAGTGCGCTTCAACTAGAGAACATGCAAGCCTGATATCTCCTTGAGATCTGCACCTACTCCAACTACCTTCATGCAACCACTACTTAGGGATCAGCGCTCTCTTAACTGACTGCATACAATAAATTTGAACTGAACTGTTAAAACTGGAAATAGTGTTTAATTAAAGATGAACAGAACCACTAGTTCTAAATCTGGAACTTACTTTTCTCAAACTAGAAAAGCAACTAATAAAAGCAAACTGCTGAAAACTGGAAAGTATCTAGAGGATGGCACACGCATGCCAAAGGTATGCATATGCCCTCTAACTCTTTCTCTCCTAAACAAATGTCAGCATTGCACCCTTATTCACTGCTGTACGGATCTATACTGAATCTCTGCTGGAGGAGTGTCACACTGCTGCTGTACAGACCTGCACATATGCCTGTATCTGCCATTGTACCTTTGCTGCATGTGCAAATGTTTTCTCTGCTTGCTGCTGCCATTAATGTTGCTCTGCTGGACACTTGCTGAGGTACTAAAAATCCAACATATAGGAGTTATTCTTGAGCATGTCATTGATGAACATTGAAGTACATTGATGTGTTTTGTTTAGCAGAAAATAACTAGTTGAGTTTCTGTTGTGGGATAAGTTATGATATCCAAGAGTCTTTTTGCAGCAATGTCCATAAACATGCAGAATGCCAATTAGCATTGGTCTTTCTTTTCATATTGTGTGACATTATTGATAGAAGAAACCTCAGCATGTGTAAAGCTTGAGGATGTAGTCTTACCGTGGACACAAATTCGAGAATATCAAAAGCAGAGACGAGCAAAATGATTGAATGAAAGAAAGGCATGCCTCATTTATTTTGCTTCAAACAATTCATTTGTCAAGCAGGTAAGTGATTCATATCAAATGTTGTACATCAACATGTCTCTTCTATTTTGTAGAGAGACTAGCCCTTTCCCTGCATATGTATGTGGCTAAATAGCCAGGGTGCACACATCCCACACAGGGTGCGTCACCCAAATGCAGGGTGACACACCCCAGGCTTTTGTGTGTTGTCCCTGTGATGGGGTCATTCCTAGTAAATGGGGTATTAATCCCATAAACTCTGCTGGATGACCCTGTAATAAGGGCTACTGATTAGTGACCTTGTCTCATGAGTAAATCAGAGTGGTTTACAAATTTAAAATTATTAGTACACTATTGAAATTACATCATTGAATTGAAATTTTGAAAATTAAATCATAAATGCCAAACTGGAATATTATTATTACATTGCCATTATCGTAGATTTTTATGACATTGTCTAACTGTTCTACGAAATGGTTTTTTCGCCGTAATCTGGTGACATGACCCTGTAATAAGGGCTACTGATTAGTGACCTTGTCTCATGAGTAAATCAGGGTGGTTTACAAATTTAAAATTATAAGTACACTATTGAAATTACATCATTGAATTGAAATTTTGAAAATTAAATCATAAATGCCAAACTGGAATATTATTATTACATTGCCATTATCATAGATTTTTATGGCGTTGTCTAACTGTTCTATTTTTTGTTGTTTAAAATCAATTTTTGAATGCATAAATGGATTCAGCATGTTGAAAAACCCCTGGGGCACTCAGAGTATACAGAAATAATCACTCAAATCTGTAGATCTAACAATTTCTTGCCAAATTTCAGGCAAATGTTCCTGGAAAAAATCGCCAGAGAAGAGTCATTTCATAGAACGTTTAGACTACGACGATTTTTATTTTTCTAAATTCCTAATTTTCTGTTTTCCTATTATCAAATTTACTTTTTCAGCACTTTTAAATTTTGTTAATATAAATATGCATGAATAAGTGCAGCACCCTCAACCAAAATTTTAAAACCGACACACCTTCAACTTCACATGCACACAAACTGCCTTGGCATGCCGCCACTAATTGAGAATAAAATTGATAATCTCTTCACCCTGATCAAGCAGGGAGCCAACAACGGTTTTCTGATTGTATCGTAACCTGTTTAAAATGTAAATCCTTGGTGGACAATGGCTGTCATATATTTTTGATAAAAGAATATGGTATTTCACATCTTCCCAATTCATCTTTATTACCTCTTTCATCGCTAACTTCCTCAGGGATGAATGTGAAGTTCAAACTCTGCAAGTATGTGGAATACAAGCAGAGTTGTGAGACTTGAGATGGAAAAAACTCAACCAGTTTTGGGCTTGACAAAATTTGGTTCAACGCTTAGTGAAACTCGATAAATATTAAAAAAAACTCATAAACACAGGAAATCGTGTGTCGAAAAACTAATGATGGTATTTCCAATCTATAAAATTTATTAAACAGCAATTTATTAATTAATTCATCGAAAATTTGAAGTTTCCGAAAATTTTGGCGAGTTTTTGCTGAGTTTTGAAAAAATGGTGGGCGAGTACTTGTTTTGGGAATGACTCAGTCAAACTTGTCAAGACTCACGAGTCTTGGGAGACTCACACAACATTGAATACAGATCATCTATCCTCTTGTGAAGAAGCCTTCATTCCTTTGTATGTTGAGCTCAATCATGATTTCATTCTACAAAAATTTTGTTTGTCAATGGTGTATGCCCAAACCTATGTTGAATGGGTGTGCGTGGATATTACCCACAAGTGTGGATAGTGCAAGGATTACACTTAACTACGAGTATGGCAACTTTCCTTCACAGGTGAGGTCTTTAGGGTGTGGGTACAAGAATGGGTACTACAAAGATTAAACTTTTAAAACTATCACAACTTTTCTTCACAAGTGAGGTCTTTAGGGTGTGGGTACAAGTACAAGCACAACTTATGATATCAACAAGGGCAGTGTGCATGAATGACATCAACAAGGAACATGATTAGTATGAGAGAGTGCAAGAGTGCATATAAGATGATTAGAACAACTGTATAGAATAGTGTTATGATAAGTGCATGGATTGGCAAGATGGGAAGAGAACAATATGATGAAGACTGAGACAATGTGTTGAAGGAAGGTGAAAGGTTGTGACACAAAGAAGAGTAAGTTGAAGATCCAAGTCAAGCTCTAAATAGTCAAATTGGAATCCAAGTGATCCGGAAGGATCTAGGGAACATCACCGAAGTTTTAGAAGTGTCCTAGGAGGCTTAGAATGGCCTCGACAAATGAGAAAGGGAAAAAATTCAAAGTCTTCAAATCTCAGTGAAACCGACACCATTGTGAAGAGCACATCATAAGCTTTCCAATAGCGTAAACGATTCGTCAAACAGAGTTACGGATTGAAAGATATTTGCAGCCAAAGTTTTGGTCAACCTAGTCTAGTTAGCAGGGATGAGTCAACATTCGTACTATTGACATCAGCATCAGTACGGATGATGTCAGCATCCGTACAGTGTACATAGCAAACGCAGAGGTTGCCACGTGTCACTCAATTTTGGCATTTTCAGGTCGACATATGGACCAATGAGAAAGTGCCATGTGACAGTATGTACAACGACGTGGTGGACCGTATAAGACATGACAATCCGTACAAGACATGGCAAGCACAATGGCAGTGACATCAACTTGCTGACGTGGCCCAATGACAACGTTCCACGTGACATGCTGATTTGGCACTTTGAGTTGCCATATGGGCCAGTGGAAATGTGACACATAGCACCCCCAGGTGACTCCACATGGCACCACCCAGGAGCAACCGCGTGGTCCTATCACACACTGACACATGGGCCCATAGTCAGGCGACACATGGTAGAGACACATAGGCGGTGACTGTACCAGGCTCAACCATTGTTTGGATGCCACGTGGACCAGTCATGAGCTGCCACGTGGCAGTGGGCAAATGCCCAATGAGGGCCCGTAGTTGAATTTTCAAAAATAAAAAAGGGTGGCCAACCAAATCTGGTGGTCGACCTTTCGTTATCATCCAAACTCTGACAAATCTAAACTGTACTCCAAACTTGGCAACGGTTTTAACCATATATATATGTTGATGTAACTACAAGCCCAAAAAGGGAGGCCCGCGGGCTTGACCCCGAGACCTCCCCCAACCAAACGCCTTACATAGCATCCACCAACCATTGAGCCAAACGACTCCGTTGGATAGTCCGCCTGACTTTTAACTTAAATGCTGAGTTTGCCAGCGGACGGGAGGAGGGTGCTCGACGGTACGATCAAGCACGTTTTACGAGGCAAGTACAGTGTATTAATTGCAGAGCTTTGCACGCAGATGGAGGCAGAGGTCCAGAGGAGTCCTGAAGGTGACAATGTTCGATGCAGACGATTTGACAATTGTTTTTGGGTAATTCGACAACGTGAATCTAATGATGAGGTTTGTTTCGGCAGCAGAGACTTCGATCAACAGGCTAAATTCTGAAGAAGTCAATGTAAGCATGCTTTTTCATTATGTTGTTTTGTCATTAAATGTTGCAGCATAGTATGCTTGATACAGGTCTGAAGGAGCATGGAGAGGTTGCTGTAAGACAACAAGACTAGCTTATTCCTTCTATTTCTTATTTTCTTCTCTTCTTGCACATAAACAGTTCATCTATATGTGACAGAGAATTTGTGGCACTTGGATGATAAGTGGCCAACGAAGCAGTCATGAATTTCGTAGTTTCGGGATCTCTGTATCGGGTTGCATCTATGCTTGGATCTAAGCAACAGATCTAAGTCATTGTATGGCTCCACGATGATGGGGGTCATTTATTATTCTTCCTCTTTTTCTGTATTGAGTATGTGGGAATGATGTCCATGTCAGCATCATGGATGTCTCATGAGCATGAGAACTTGTGAAGCTTGTAAACATTCCTGATCACATTCCGATCTTTTGTTGTCGTCACCAAAAAGGGACTTTGGCCTTACAACTTGTAAATGAGAGACATCATTACATCAAGGAGAATAAAGCGGTCAAACTTTGGAGCAAGACCCAGAGACGTAGTCCACATCGAGTGAACTTCGTTATCAAGGGAAGTTGCAGTATACCTAAGGAGGTAATATGGGGTACCTAGGGAGGTACCCAATGAGAATGTGTTTATGTATTATTAGTGGAAGTCATTTAATATATGAGAATATGGTCATTCAATGTAAGGTGGACTAGGTCCACTATATTAATAAAGACCCACTATAGTAGTTAGATGTAATAAATGTGATAAAGCTCTCTAGAAGGTTCCTAGGAGATATAAATAGTTATATAAAGAAGTGTAAGCAATGTAATGAAACAAAGTGAAGAATATTTTCATTGTAACAAACAAATATTGTTTGAGGAGTGCATTCCTTCCATAAGGAATAATATATGGTGTTACCCTACCTCAAGGGTTTTCTCTAGTTCTTGTGTTCAGTATTTGGTGAATGGTTTGGATTATTCTTGTTGACATTGTGGGTTTATTTTGATATTTATCTTCAGATCTATTCGGGTACTTAACAAGTAGTATCAGAGCACTTTCCTTGGCGAAAGAAGGGAAGAATTTTTTGCTCTTTTTGCAAATTTTTTTTCTAGGGAAAAAAGAGGGGGAGACACTTCAGGTTCATATCTAAAACTTTCTGTGTAGAATTTGGCCAAAAAAATTGGATATTTGAATTCCTCTAAAAAAAATTGCTCAATTTCAAAAAACAAAACGACCAAAACGGAGTCTGGGAAGTAACGTTTTGAGCATATTAAATTCAACAGTTTTTCAGGGTTTTTCCGGAAAAAAACCGCGATTTTCTGCAGTAAGTTATTTCTATACCCTAGTTTTTGTTGAAGATTTATTCCAAGCATGCTATTTTTTACCGTAAGAGATGATGGCCCTAGTATTAAAGAATTTATACAATCTCACAAGTCATTATGGAAAGAGAAGTGGAAATCTTTTGTAGATTGGGGTTTCAAAGATGATGCTCTCATATGGTGGAAATCATTTTACAATTC
>ML782846.1:447456-459252 GCA_009831015.1 Picea engelmannii
ACATTCAAAAACCTAACCCTAGGAGATGAAGCGCCAAAAGTCATGTGGGCCCCGTTGGGGTAAGTTAGTACATCAACTTCTCGGGGTCATAACTTTTGCATACAATCATTGTTTAGGGCGCATGATAACTTGTTGGAAAGGTATTGACAATGCAATTCATTTAGGGGGCTCAATCAGAGCCTTTGAACTTTCATTGAGGTGCCTGATCGCGAAAAAGCGTCATTTAGGCCCTCAAAATGGACCCGAAAGTTCAGGAACCAAAAAAATGCTAAAAATAGTAAGTTGCAAAAAAATTGTTTTGAGCCAATTGGACAAAGTGGGTGGCCACCGAGATCCTCCTGGATCAAAGATGAACAACACTCCTCCTGAGTATAGCATTCTTCAAGAAAATGAACCTTTCAAGTGGACACAATGAATGATGTCCACTAAGTGATCAAGAAAACTCCAGCGCCCTAGAGAGGAATGTCAAGCCAGCACCTAACTAAGGTCAAGAAACCATTGAGAAAGCTATCTCCAATGTGAAAATACATCACAGATTATCTCTTATGTGCCAATCCATTTTGGACCATCCGAGGGCTGAGCATAGGCAATGTACCCCAAATCTCATGAAGCGACCCAAAACATGGTAAACACTTTCAGAGTAACTCGAAAGCTAACATTTTTCTCTCCTTCTACTTGTCCAAGAATTTTTATTTTTTTAATGATGATTTGTATTCTTCAAATGATGTGCATGTTGAGGAACCATCGATGCCTCCTCAAGTTTAGTGTGATGCTCCTAGACCTCTAGTTGTTCCTCTTCCAAAATGGGTTCAAAAAACAAGGGACATTATTGGTCCTTCAATGGGTGATCCCACTGATTCTCATAGGTTTTCTCTTAGTTCTATCAAGTTATTTCAACACTTATAGCTAAGTACACCAACATTGAATCTCCTCATACTTATAAAGAAACAAATGGTCAACTTGAATATGAAGAAGCTATGAAAGTAAAATGCACAACTTATTGAAAAATGACACTTAGGGTCTTGTTCCTCTCCTTGAAGGTCACAAAATTGTTCATTGCAAGTGGGTTTATGGAACTATGTTTTTAGCAAATAGAAGCATGGACAAATGTAAATCCCACCCTATCGCCAGATGTTTCTCTCACGTTGAATGTACTGATTACTAAAAAAAAAATCCCCTGTTGCAAACATGGATGCAATCTTGCTTTTTCTTTCACTTACTACTTCTCAAGGTTGGGAAGTACATTAGATGAACACCAAAAACATATTTCTACGTGGATACTTGAAGGAAGAAATCTACATGAAACAAACTCATGGTTTTGCTAAGGATGACTTCTCTTGTTTTCCTCCTCAAGAAGTCAGTTTATGGTCTCAAGCAAGTTCCCCGAGCTTCGTATGAAAAGATGGACAATTTCCTTCTTGGTTCTAGTTTCTCTAGGTGTCAATCTATTCCCAGTGTCTACAAAAAAAATGTTAATGGTGACCTCATCATCCTTGTTCTCAATGTTGATGACCTAATTATCTCTAAGAGTAATCACCATGGAAGATCAACCATGTGAAGTCTAATCTTATGACCTAGTTTGAGATGTCTAACGCATGCCTTCTTCATTACTTACTTGGTCTTCAAATCCAATAATTTGAAAAAGGGATCTTTGTTTCCCAGACTAAGTATGTTCTTAACCTTCTTCATAGATTTCACATGGAAAATGACAAGTCCACCCCTACTCCTTTTCAATTAGGTGTCAAAATTTATGCCAATTGTTTAACTCCTAAGGTTGATCCTACTTTATATAGACAATTGGTAGGAAACCTTTTGTACTTGACCCAAACTCGACCAAACTTCTCCTTTATTTTTGGTTCAATCCTCGTGTTTCATGCAAGATCCTCATGAGAGTCATTGGAAGGAAAAATAGTGTATCCTTCGCTAAATTCAAGGTACTTATTAGTTTGGCATCAAATATACTAAAGGGAGCTCTTCTTGCTTAGTGGGATTTACATATTCAAATTGGGTAGGTGATGTTAATGATTGGAAGTGTACTTTTTCTTATAATTTCAACCTTGGTTTGGGTCCTATCACTTGTTCCAACAGAAAGTGGCTAGATATTTCTCTTTCTTCTACAAAAGTAGAGTACTGAGGCATCGTCATTGTCAATTTCAATTTTTTTTGGATTCAACAATTGCTCACAGATTTTGGTTTTCCTTGAGATAAACTTACAACACTTTGGTGCAATATTAAAGTGTCATCCACATTGCACATCATCTAATTAAGAACAAATGCACCAAACACATTGAGTTCCATATGCACTGCGTACAAAAATGTTTTTGTGATCAAGTTCTTGACTTTAAATTTTGTCATTCAAAAGATCAAGTCACATATGTTTTCACCAAGCCACTCATTGAAGCCAATCTTTCATCTTTTATCCTTGCTAGGGGTGAAAGAAGTTGTCTTTACTAGGGGATAGCATGTAAATCCTTTTTCATTCCCCTTAACTCTAAGAAATCTTAGGGGGATGTTGGTGCATAATTATGTGTGCATATTATTTAATTATTTGTGTACATCTAATTAATAAATTATGCACAATTAATAACTTTGTAATTACGAAAATAAAACTATGGATTTATCAAGATAAGGTTGACTTACTTTTAGTTTACTTATCTTGGTCTATCCATGTATTGATGGATCTTAAGTTCAAGCAATATTAACTTGGAACATCCATCTATTTTATGCATAGCTAGTTGAGTTGTGGCTTGTTGAACTGCAAATAAGTAAGCAGTTAACATGAAAGTATCTGCTTTATGAAAATACACCAGTTTATCATTGGCATAGTTGATTGAAAAATAATTGATCTTTCCCCACTAATCCATGGGTGTTTCCCTTATGAAGGTTTTACCATGTATATCCTATGTTGTTCGTAAGTTTGTTGTTCCACTATGAACTTGTGACCGTGCACAATTTCAAATAAAAATGTCACTATAATAGTAGCTTGCAATTACAAATACCACCTAAATAACAAACCACAACCCATAGCGGGCCCATAAAGTATGATATCAAAACCATTAACAATGTTAGTATCGAAGTTGGAGAGAATTCCCAGTGTGACACAACAAAGGTTTGCTTTAAAGACCCTAGAAGTAGACCCTTTCCATTTGTATTTACTTATATTTTTATGGAATATCAACCCTTCCTCGAATTTGACATTCACTTATTTATGAGTTCACTTCCACACTATTAGTAATAGCAAGTGGGATGGGTTTATCAACTATTTCTTTATGCATAATCAGTGCAATGAGTCAACCAATGACATTAGTGCAATTAGTCAACCAATAACATCATAATCAAGTAGGCATAATAAGATAGAGTTAATTAGAACCAATGGAATAATTTGGTGTTGTTCATGTATCTTATTTATAAAATATCTAATGGCATAATTTATTGTTGTTTCTATATCATATTTATTTGTATAGTGTATCTAAAGGAAAGGTTTTTTTACATTGGGAGATGTGAGATGCTATGTAGTTCAGGATAAGTGTCCATGTGTGTTTTTGTATCTGTGTATAAAGAAAAATAAATAAAATGGAAAAACAATGATTTTTTTTTAAATTTTAATTATTATAATCCAAAAAGA
This sequence comes from Picea engelmannii, assembly GCA_009831015.1. NCBI lineage: Eukaryota > Viridiplantae > Streptophyta > Pinopsida > Pinales > Pinaceae > Picea > Picea engelmannii. The sequence goes on from ML782846.1 coordinate 451,082, forward strand.
AAGATGTGCATTATTTATTTTGACATATTTAAACAACAAATATAAATAAACTAGCATAGATCCATTTTAATCTTGAATGTGTTGCAGGTTAAGAGAGATAGAAAAGAAACTATATGCAAACCTTACTGGTTATTAAATAGTATGTGAGGATGAGGTTTGAACCATGAGTTTTTATTGTCTCTTGGTGCTTAATTGACCCAAAGTTAAAATGAATCTATGCTAGGAATGATTATTCATTTAATTCTAGGTTTCCTACTATTTGTCACATAGACGCAATTTTAGTGTTATCCTCTAACCCAAGATCACAAACCATGCAAAATAACATCCAAGGGTGTTGCAAGGTGTCACTCTTTAAAATCTCTTCCATTACATTTCAAAGTTTTTTAATGTCATTCTCTAACCAAAGAGCACCAACCATGCAAATTAGCACCCAAGGATCTTGAAAGGCCTCATTATTTAGAGTCCCTTCCTTTACATTTCAAAATGATGACACACGCTACCCTCAACCCGTGGGTTGGAAGGTCTGTGTCAACAGGATCTTTCCCCTTACACTGGCCCGAAGAGCTTTCGGAAATGGCTCTTCTATTTCCCTTTCGGGAAATCTGCACCCACAACTAACTTTGAGAAATTCCCCCTTTATACCTCGGGAGGTCAGACTTCGCACTTTCGTGAATCCGTTGGTCAAGCGCCTTGTCTCAAATCTTTGAAACCCGAAAACAATCAACGCTGACCCTTTCTCTTTCTCTTTCGGACTTTTCCTTATCGCAATTTCGACGGTCGCGGTGTCAAACAACTTGTTCCCACGATTCTCGAAGCCCGATTTCCTGAAATTCCGATGCGCCCGCAAGCTTTGACCTTTCAACGGCCTTCACTCCGTCGGGACTTCGGACTTCGCGATATCGCGAATCCTAATGCAAAGAATTCGGGTCTTTACCCCACGAAACCCCGAAATGGCCAACGGAACTTGACTTCCGTGTCGATTGGTGTCACCTGTCCGCCCTGTCGTTTCCTGTGGCCCACACGATCCTTTTGTCTCCTCAGGACTTCGCGTTTTGTGATTTCGCGAGTCTCGTTACAAAGATTACGGGACTCCAACCTACGAAACCCTGAAATAGAACTCATGTGTAAATCCAACGGCCCCTGTGGCTTGGATCTATGGTTCTACTCCTCCTGAGCTTAGAACCCTTTTAGGAATACTCGCGGTAACTCCCCTACTCCTCCGTGAGATCTAACGGCTCACGGGACTTCGCGAATTCTCCACAGAGAATTCCGACCGTCCGCTCCCTTTCCTCGGAGAACTTCTGCGAAAACTAAGCAAAGTGTCTCTCTCCATGGAACTCGTCCTCCTACGGTCCCTCATCACAACGCCTTCCTTCAAACTTTCTCATGACTTCGAGTCTTTTAGAAAGCTCCTGATCGCACTCCTTGCGGCAAACCTTCAAACAATTTCGAGTGCTTGACTCCCTTCGACTCTGCGCATACCTGCAGCATCAGTCTCTCAAGGCTTTGCTCAGATTCGCAACTCTAAGACTTTACTCGGCCTGCGCACTCCTTGCACGACTCCTGTGCTTGACTGCACTTCCGAGTGAATGAGAAACAAAAGCTATCTAGTCTGAGCTTTCAGAGACAAACCTCTGAACCCTTTGTCAACACACTCCTTGTGGACAATTCAACTGAACTCCTTGCAGGAACCCTTGCTCAGATAGAGAAACAATTGAAACTCATTCCCCCTACTCTCTCTCTCTCTCAGATTTCAGACATTCAACAAGAAATCATTCATACATAGCATAAAAGCGAATGTACAGTAGAAAGAGTAAAATAACCATGAACATAACATTCAATATACATACACAGAGAACAAACACGATGCCCTGAATTAAAATCAAAGCTTTCTCTATTAATTCAAATCTCTGTACATGGGTGTCTTCACACAACTCTCTGCTCTTTTTCTTCTATGCTCTTCATAATCTTCATGCTCATCCTACTACTGTTATAATACACAATGAGGGTGTTTATATCCCATTTCCCTCTGGTGCTCTAAAATTGTCTAATATACACATTCAATTCTACCTACTTGCATTAACTACCATAAATGCCTTCTATATACTAAGGACGAGAGAAATCGCTCAAGGTCCGTTTACATTTTACAATGGCGCTCCTTCTTAATGGCTTCATTTAATATTTTAAGACATTTTCAAAATTTGTGTTGCGAACTTTTCCAGCTGTCCGTTGTCTCCGCGCTGGCTCGCTTGAGATGCTCCTGCATCATACTCCCTAGCTTGAAAATTTTCGTGGGCTCCTGTCCATAAGCTCACGTACGGTGTGTTTGTGCCTCTGGATCTCCGCTCCATTCTCCCAACTGGCATCTTCAACTGGATGGTCCTTCCACTTGACGAGATATTCAAAGTATTGCTTCCGTCTGGTCTTCTTGCTCACTCTTTTGTCTAGTATGCACTCCATCTGCGGTTTTTCTGCAACAAGCATCTATTTTGTCCACTGGACCACTAGCTGTTCATTTTTTGTCCCTGTGTCCTCAGCTTTATATGGGTACAAATCTGAGATATTGAATATCGGAGAAATTCCGATCCCATCGGGTAATTCAATCTCGTAAGCATTCGCCCCAAATTTCTTTAAGACCTTACATGGTCTGATTTTCTTCATCTTTAGCTTATTATATGTTCCTCTCGGGAACCTTTCCTTTCTCAAATGTGCCAGAACCACATCACCAACCTCAAATTGAAGTTGTCTTCTGTGCTAATCTGCTCTACTCTTATACTCCTGGCTTGAATTCTGCAATCGCTCCTACACCTGGCTGTGAAGTTCCTTCATCGCCTCTTCAAAATCTTCTGCACTAGCGCTTCTAGTTGCAATCTGTTTTGAATCTCTCAATTCAAAAATTCCTCTCGGCTGCATGCCATAGACAATCAGAAATGGACTCTGCCCTGTATTCATGTTAACCGAGTCGTTATAAGCAAATTCCGCCTGTGGTAATATGTTGTCCCACTGGCTGTGGTGTTCTGCCACCAGGCTTCTCAGCAAGTCTCCCAGACTTCTGTTTACCACTTCTGTCTATCCATCCGTCTGAGGATGATAAGCTGAACTAAACGACAAGTTAGTCCCCAACTTCTTCCATTGCATCCTCCAAAAGTGTCATATGAACTTAGTGTCTCGATCTGAAACTATGCTCCTTGGCAAGCCGTGAAATCGAATGACTTCTTTGAAAAACAGATTCGCAATGTGAGTTGCGTCACTGGTCTTCTGACATGGAATAAAGTGTGCCATCTTGGAAAATCTATCCACCACCACAAAGATTGAGTCAAATCCTCTTTGCGTACTTGGCAACCCCAATATGAAATCCATGTTGATTGCATCCCACGGCTTCTCAGGTATGGGAAATGGTTGATAAAACCTTTCATTATGTTTCCTTCCCTTTGAATGCTGAAAAATTATGCATCTGTCCACAAATCTCTTGACGTCTGCTCACATTCCCGGACAAAAATATGACTCATTCAACTTTGCGAACGTCTTGTCTTGACCAAAGTGCCCGACCAATCCTCCACTGTGTTTTTCCTTCAGCAAATTCTCCCTCAAGGAGCATTTAGGAATACACAACTGATTACCCTTAAACAATATTCCTTCCTGGATCATGTATTCTGTCCATTGGCTCCTATCCCTGAGAATTGGATTATCAGCTGCTTCATACGCCTCCTTAAAATCTGGATCATCTCTATACATGTCCCTGAGGTCATCAAAACCCAATGTTTTTACTTTGAACTCCTGCAACAACAAACATTTCCTGCTCAAACCATCAACAACTTTGTTAGCAGTACCAGAAATATGTTTAATCACAAAAGTGAAATTCTGCATATACTCAACCCATTTAACATGTCTCTGATTCAACTTTTCCTGTTGAGTCACAAACTGCAGTGCATGATTGTCACTGTATAAGACAAACTCCTTTGGGATCAAGTAATGCCTCCATTTCTTCAATGCCTGAATGATAGCATAAAACTCCTTATCATAAGTGGAGTATTTCTCTTTCGCTTCATTCAGCTTCTCACCGAAGTATGCTATCAGCCTGTCCTCTTGACTCAAGACTGCCCCGATTGCAAACCCACTTGCATCGCATTTCACTTGAAATGTCTTTCGGAAATCCGATAACACCAGAATTGGTTGTTCTATAATCTTCCTCTTCAACAGATTAAAACTCTTCTCATCCTCTTCAGTCTAGTGAAAAGACTTGTGTCCATCATCGGTGCACTAATTCCACTGAATTTTCGGTAGAAACAAACCAATCCGTGGAAACTTCTCACCTCAAAGGTATTCTTCGGTGATGGCCAATTCTTGATCACTTCCACCTTATCTGGATCCATCCTCAACTCATCTGCAAAAATAACAAATCCCAAGTAAATGAGCTCTGTCTTCATGAATGAGGATTTATTCATGTTTATCAACAACTTCTCCTGTTGTAACCTCTGCATCATTGTAGCCAAATGCTTCAGATGCTCTGCCATTGTTTTACTGAAAATCAGTATGTCATCTAAATACACAATGAAAAATTTTCCGATGAACTCCCTTAGGACTTTGTTCATCAACCTCATGAAGGTACTCGGTGCATTTGTTAAGCCAAATGACATAACAAGCCATTCATACAACCCTTCGTTTGTTTTGAATGTCGTCTTCCACTCATCACCTTCTCTCATGCGGATTTGATGATAACCTCTTTTCAAATCAATCTTTGAAAAGAATTTTGCTCCACTCAAGCAATCCATCAGATCATCCATCCTTGGTAATGGAAATCTGTACCTGATGGTTATCTTGTTGATCACCCTCGAGTCAGTACACATCCTCCAGCCTCCGTCTTTCTTCGGACTGAGTATTGTTGGAGCAGCACACGGACTCAAGCTTTCTCTGACCAAACCTTTGTCCAATAAATCCTGGACTTGTCTTTTGACCTCCTCATTCTCTTGCGGCGTTAATCTATACGCGGCTTTGTTTGGCAAACTGGCTCCTGGTATGAGATCAATGTGATGACTCACACTTCTGATCAATGACAATGAACGAGGTAGTTCATCCACTACTATGTCAACGAACTCTTCCAACAGTTCCTAAACTTCTTCTGGTAAATCATCCACCCTCGTGCTGGTCAAAACAATCTTTGGTTTCATGACCATAATGAATTGCGGTTCTTCTTTCTTCTTAACCTCTGTAAGAAGTTCCTTCCCACTCATGAGAAGTACAGTGTTGCTTACTTCAGGCTTCACCTCCTTATCTTTGATTGGAAGCAACATGTGAGTCCTCCCATTCTTCTCTAGGGTGTATGTGTTCATTCTCCCATCATGAATCACAGAGTATCTTATCATTATATCCTCCTATCTTGAATTCAACTAAACATTGTTTAGTGACAGTTACCTGATGTCCTTTTTGTAGCCAAAAAAATCAGTATGGGCTTGGATGATCAATCGTCTCCAGCTCCAACTTGTTGGCAGCCAATTCATTTTTTTATCATCCTATAAGCTGCCTACACCTATGTCTTGCGAACATCAAGTTTTCGTCGCATTTTTCAAATAGACGACACTTTTGTTTCTTGCGACATTTGGACATTTGTCTTCGTTAAGTTTTCACGACTGTAAGCGTGAAAACTTCTCCTTTCGAGGTCACATTTCGATCACTATATGAACTGTCATGATCTTTTTATCGATATTTTCTTTTGAACTTACCTTTTGTTTATCGTTATGTGGATGAAAGAACTTTCAAACTATGCTCATTGGACATTTTTATATTGATTGCATAACTTGATTTTATCGAGTTTGTAAGGCATTGAGCCTTTGGGTTTGCATTTTGTGACTTGCCTAATGCATAGGGGTTATGATTTATTTTTGTTTTCATATATATGATATAATCCTTATGCTAATCTTTTCATAAATTTGGCTTGTCGACTATATGAATTCGTTTGGCACTTTGATTTTTACATTGGCGCATATTTGATATTATGTTTTGATTCATACGTCGAATGTTTTGAACACTATGGCATAGTGTTGGCACGTTTTGGTATACACCTTTTCATTTGATTAATTGCACACACGATTCGATGGTTGAACTATTATTATGGAGTGAACAGCTATGAAATTTTGCGGTTGTACTTGGATAATGAATATTATGCATGGCAGACTCCACCACCTTCGCATGCGTGCATTTATGCTTACCCCTTTTGGCTCGATTCATTGCTATTGGTTCGGGTAGCTCTATTACTGTGTGTTGATGAATTCGAACCCTTACCTTACCATACATTCAGCTCCATGGCACCATTCGTGCGAGTTGAACCCAATGGCAGGCAAGCCCTGTTAATGTTTGATAATGCCCGCTAGGATTTGGCAGACAGTGGATGGCTTACCTTTGTGAAACGTTTCGAGGGTTTTAACCTTTGCGTAGCTCGATAGTTTTCCATGAACTTCGATGGTTGTCGAGCTAAGGTAGACGATGTACAGTTAGAAGTTGATGAACAGTTCATCAGCTTAGCCACGAGGTTATCTACCTCTGGACAGTGTTGGTTTAAGAATTGAAAGGTTGAGGAAGTTTCATGGACATTGTTGTTTCAATCGCGCAAAATCACCTCTTGTGATAGAGGTATGCCCGTAACTCTGCTCAAACCATGTTGGCACGATTTATTGATGATAATCAAATAGTTCGTGACCTGCGAAGGTCGATACAGACTGTTGTTCCTCCACCACCTGTGTTTTCTTATGGTTTTTATGGGATACTCTCTCAATATGCCCTATTATTTGCATTGTAGCCTATTTAAAATGTCAAAGAAGTACAAAAGAAACCAGGCTGACAGTAGCCTTTTTCATTATGGACTTGTTAAGCTTATTGTTGTTTGTCATTTGAGTCTACAAGGGGATAGTTGGAGCAATTTCGTTGCTCGGAACGGTTTCGAGGATCTGAACCCTATACAAGTTGACAAACCTGTGGTGGGTGAGGTCAAGGTTAAAACCCCAGTGCCCTATCATGTCCTTCTGCCTAAACCCTCAACCGACCCTCCTATCGACTTACCCCACACTGTGTCTAAGAGTGTTGAGACTGTTAAGAAGCCTGTGACAAAAAATCCCAAGCCCAACCTCACTGCAAATGTTAAAGGGAAAAGGAATGCACGTTTGATTTCACGAATGGCAAGGAATAAGCCAAAACTCCCTGTCGAGCCAAACCCTATCGTATTGAGTGAGGACTCTGATTCGGAAGTGGAACGTTTCTTGGCTAGCGAATACCCCTATTCGCAAGGTTTGTGTGTCGAACCCTCATATGATTTTGTATCAAACCTACCCCCCTGTCTAAAGGACGACCCTAACTACCTAGGCATTAAGTTGCCTTGTGAAACCCTCGGTCATTTTCCCAAACCCTCTCCTGCTCTGTCACCCTGCAATCAATGCAATTCATGGTTAGAGCGATATTATAATGATGTTCCAATACTCCAGTCAAAGATTCAGTCACTGGAAGACTAGATTGCAATCTTAACCAGTCAAAAGGCCAAGTTACAAGCGACAGACAAGAAACAAAAGACGACCGGCTCCATCCTGTTTAAAAATGTGGAATCAACCACGGCTGTTGTAAATTCCAAGCTGGCATAATTGAGCAGCCTCGTCGTTACACAGGTATGTTTTGATATCATTTGTTTTTGTAAATAATCTAGGTTTATATAATGATTTGATTTCAGTTTCAAACAGCTCTATTCACATCATTGAATGGCTCTGTTACATTGCGTGCATTCTATATATAGCTTTGCTTTGAGTAAATGGAATTTCGTTTTTCCGATCATTCCCAGTTTAGTCTCTCTTAGATTTTCATTGATTTGATTGATCTTAGTATGGATTTGATTTGTTTGATTGAATTAAAATGGATGCTTTGTTGTCAATCGAATTTGTTTGTATCTATTCTAGACAGGAAATGTTTCTCATACTCAATTTAGAATATGATCACATTTCGATTCGATTTCATTATAATTCATACGCTATGATTGGCAACGATTTTGATGAGGTTAATTGTTACGGTTTTGCTATGCCATATGACCTTCAAGCAACAGGAATACAACTCGGATCATTTCCAATGTGACTCTGTTTCTTCGGAAACATTGCTTTTTATTTTAAGCCGGTACAAACACGCCCAAATCATGGGAT
>ML782846.1:521588-541643 GCA_009831015.1 Picea engelmannii
TTCATCACCATTTTCCATTTTTCTTGTTGTAAGAAGAGCTACTAGTGAGGGTCCAAGAGCCTTCCCTTGGAGGAAGAAGGGACTCATAGTCCCCTTTCTTCTTGGTGCTTTGTTTTCATCAATAGATCAGCCTCAAAACATTGATGACATGGGTCTTTTTGTTCTTGTTATCTCTATGTCCCTATGCTCATGATTTTAGTTTTTATTAGTTTAATTCTTAATTACAGTTTTGTTTTTTTCTTTCTCTAACTCTTTCCTCTACATCTATCCTGCTCAGCAGACCCAAATGATCTTGCAAGCACCTCTTATTTGCTCACCAAGGTGACGAAAGAGGCGCAACAGTATGAGTTTTGATATATTTTCATGTAAGACTATTCTAGATGGATAATACATGTCATGCCATTTCCAGTGGTATATGGAACATCACATAACTCATCATGGTTAGAGAGTTATGGTCATGTGAAGTTGGAGAACCCTCATGAGTCATCTAGAAGCCCCAAAAGGTCAAAGTAGTCAAAGTGTTTGCAAAATAAATTATTTAAATAATAAATTTAATGGAGAACTCCATAAAATAAGGAAAGTGGGATGCTACATGAAAGTATAAATAAGAGGCAAGACTCTCTCATTTAATCACAGTTGAATGTATTGAATATCATTGAATATCTATTTTGTGAAAGGTTAATTGGGAATGTATTATTGATAGAGAAAAGTGCGGCAGAAAAAGTGTGACAGAAAAATCGCAGCAAAAAAAATCGTGACAAAAAAAGTGTGGCAGAAAAATCACAGCAGAAAAAGTGCGGTAGAAAAATCACGGCAGAAACATGGTTGGGGTCTATTTATGAGAGATATGGCACATCTTGTTTGAGGTTATTGGTACAGGTTGTTTGGTGCAAGTTGATTGGTACGGGTTGTTACAGGTTATTGGCATAGGTTGACAATGGCAGTGGTTGATTCAGTGATAGTGACAGGTTGTCTACATTTGGCATTTATATTTCAGGGTGGTTGGACGGGGCAAGGAAAGGTGGTTGTAGCCACCTTCCAGTTGTAGCCAGAGAACATAGGGGGTTGTAGCCTCTTTCTGGTTGTATCTATAGAATTAGGGAGTTGGAGCTTCCCTCATGGTGTAGCTTGAGAAACTAGGGGCTTGGAGACTCCTTCCAGTTGCAGTTGGAAAACAAAGGAATTTGGTGCTTCCAATGAATGTAATTCTTAAAGACGTATAAGAAAAATCATTATGTGGTTTTCTCCACTTTGGTTTTTCACGTAAAACACTAGTGTACTGTGTATGTGTGTGATTTATCATTTATTTATTGTTTATTTACTCCGCAACTATTGGATGATAATGCTACACTAATATAACACTTGCATTTTATGGTAAAAAAGGATTACATTTCTCTATTACTGATTCACCCCCCCTCTCAGTAATCCAACAATTGGTATCAGAGAAGGTTCCTTCAGAAATCAGTTTAACCACTGAAAGGTATTTCATGGAGAGCAACAACATGTATAAAAATGGAATACCACAGTTTGATGGACAAAAGTATGCATTTTGGAGAAAAAGGATGAAAACATATATACAAGCACAGGGATTTGAAATTTGGAAATTTGTTGTAGATGGATACAAAGAACCAGCAGTTCCGCTGACAAATGAAAGAGCAATAAAACTTGGGAAAAATAATTCCCAAGCCACAAATTCACTTCTGAATGGTCTTTGTGAATCAGTATACACCAAAGTTATACATTGTAAATCCATTAAAGATATTTGGGACAAGATACAAAATATTTATGAAGGAGATTCAAAAGTCAAAGAATCAAAGCTTCAAACTTACAGAGGTCAGTTCGAACAACTAAAGATGAAGGAAGACGAGAATATTGCAGTTTACTTATTACGATTCGATGAAACAGTAAATGAAATCATAGGATTGGGATAAAAAATTAAAGAATATGTAATTGTTCAGAAGGTACTAAGATCTCTTCCTATGAGATTTGATCCTAAGATATCAGGACTAGAAGAAAGAGTTGATCTAGACTCAATTAGCATGGACGAACTACATGGAATATTCATAGCATATGAAATGAGAACTGAACAGGAAAATCCATATATATAAGAAGCAACTTTAAAAGCATCCAAAAGGTCAAAGCAAAAGGAAAAAGAACATAGCATCATTAGTGACATCTTGGAAGATGATGAAGAAATGGCCAACTTTGTCCAAAGATTGAACAAAGGAACCAACGATGTATATAAAGGTAAGTTTCCATTGATTTGTTTTAATTGTGATGGTATTGGTCATTTTTCTAACAAATTTACTCATAAGAAAAATAAGAGGAATGATGAAGATTACTCAAATAGAAAACATACATATAAAATCTAAAGAACCACAAAGAAATATTTCAAGAAAAGTGTATGCACCAAAGAAGACATCTCCTCATCATATGAAGATGAAGTCAATGATAGTGAGACAGAAAGAGTTATATTCATGGCAGTGTCAGACTCTGATAAAGAAGACACCAAAGAATATGAAGAGGTAGAAGTTGACTACCAAAAAGAATTGGCATGTTCCATAGAAGTTATAAGAAGAGAAAAAAAAGAAAAACAAGAAGCTACAAGCGGAACTAGACAAGAAACAAGACACTTGGGAACTAGAAAAAATGATCACAAATTTGAAGGTTCAAATAGAAGAAGATAAAAGAATTGAAGAAGTACTCAAAGAACAGCTAGAAGAAAGAGACAAGATCATTGGAAATTTGGAAGCAGAGATTGTCACATTAAGAAAGGATATTCAAGAGAAAAATATACAGAACAACTCAAAAGTTTTGGATAACATTATCAGTAGTCAAAAGCCTCATCATGAAAAGTCTAGACTTGGATACAATCAGACAGAAAAGGGATCAATCTCCAAAACAACAGAACAAGAAACATATCCAAAAGGCTATGCAGAAACAATCAAAGGGGATATGAAGACCTACAAAGAAGATTACAGGGACACTCCTCCACCGAGAAGATTCAGATTTCAAAATCAACGACCAACAAATAGGCCTCAGGATGAAGAAGGATTCAAAAGAGAAAATCCTTTCAGAAGATCTTCAACTCCCAGGTATCAAACTATCTTTTTTGGTTTATGTTATGTATGTAATAATTTTGGACATAAATCTATGAATTGCAGAGATAACAACAGGAACATAAACAACTTTGAAATTCATACCCAAAAGGGATATCTACGAAGGCCCAGTGAAACACAAAGAAGAAGTTACAACAAGTTTGAATCATTGAGAACTGAAGTGGAATGCTACAAGTGTAACAACTTTTGACACATGGTCAAAGATTGCAGAATGACAGTTCCTCCTAGAGAACCACAACATAACAACAACATTCACAAATACGAAACTCAAAAGAGAACATGGATAAGAAAGCAGAATCAGTATAGAAATGAAGAATGCACACTCACTCTACAAGATAAGCCGAAGAAACGTGGTTGGTATGTTGATAGTGGTTGTTCAAAACACATGATAGGTGATAAAGACATGTTTCTTACATTAAGAAAGGAAATATATGGATTAGTCTCCTTCGGAAATGATGATTAAGCTAAAATCATTGGAAAAGGAACAATTGGAATTGGAAACAAGAATACCAAGGAAGAAAATGTTCTACTAGTAGAAGATATGAAACATAATCTTCTAAGTGTGAGTCAAATGTGTGAACAAGGTCATAAAGTTACTTTCAATTCAAAAAAATGTGAGATAAGAAAAGAAGGTTCAGGAAAATTGATTGCAATAGTTGCAAGAACTTCAAGCAGCATATATGTATTAAGTGAAATTGGAAATGAAAAGTGTTTTATAGGAAAGGAAGATGAAATTTGTCTATGGCATAGAATAATGGGTCACATACACTTTGATAACCTTGTAAAAGTCAGCTAAAAGGAAGCAATTAGAGAAATGCCCTTGATTATGAAACCAACCAACACTTTATGCAAGCATTGTCAACAAGGAAAGAAAACAAAGACCGGGTTTAAATCAAAGGAATATTCAATGACAAGACCACTAGAAATTGTGCATACTGATCTAGTTGGACCAACTACAACAAAGGGTTTAAAAGGTGAGAAATAATTTATGTTATTAGTTGATGATTATACAAGAATGATTGCAGTTTTCTTTCTCAAGAATAAGTCAAAAGATTTTGAAAACTTCAAGGTCTACAAAGAAATGGTTGAAAATGAAATGGATTCAAAAATCAAATGTTTGAGATATGATAATGGATGAGAGTTCACTTCAAAGGAAATTATTCATTGCTAGGACACCTCAACAAAATGGAGTTGTTGAAAGAAAGAACATGATAGTATAGAAAATGGCTTGAACAATGTTAATGGATTCCAAATTGACAAATATATTTTGGACAGATGCAGTGCATACAGTGGCTCACATTCAAAACAGAGTAATTCTTAGAAACAACACTCACAAAACTCCCTACAAGCTATGGAAAGAAATACCAGCAAATGTGAAGCACTTCAGAGTATTTGAAAGAAGATGTTACATCAAAAGAAAAGATGGAAGAATGGGAAAGTTTGATTCTCATGTGGACAAAGGAGTACTTGTTGGTTACTCAAGTACAAGGAAAGCATGCAATTGTTATAATCTAAGGTTGAACAAAGTTGTGGAAAGAATCAATGTAAAAATTGATGAAACATGTGGACGAGAATTAAAGGAAGAAGAAAATGAATCAATGGAACATCTTTACGAAGAAGAAACAGAAGATGAAGAAGAAGTAGAAGAGGAAGATGAAGAGGATCGGACAGAAGTAGAAGATCAAGTTCAACAAGTGCCTCCAAATACACCTAGAAAATGAGTACTATAGAATCATCATTCAGATCATATTATCGGAAACAAAGATGTAGGAGTTGAGACTAGAAGAATAATCCATTCACCAAAACAAACGCACCTATCACTCTCATCTATGATTGAACCAAACAGTTTTGAAGAGGCCAATAAGGATGAATTTTGGAATTATTAAGGCCATGGATGAAGAATTGGATTAAATAGAGAATAATTACACTTGGGAATTGGTTCCAAGACCAAAGAATAAGAATGTGATTGGCACAAAGTGGGTATTCAAAAATAAATTGAATGAAGATGGACAGGTTACAAGGAACAAAGCTAGATTGGTATGTAAAGGATACGCACAGGTTGAAGGAATCGACTTTGAAGAGACATTTGCTCTAGTTTCCAGAATGGAAGAAATCTTATTGCTCATAGCTTATGCATGCTCCAAGAATATTAAAGTGTATCAGATGGACGCGAAATCAACTTTTTTGAATGGGGAAATTGAAGAAGAAGTCTACATTGAACAACCGGAATGATTTCAGTTGTTAGAGAACGCAGATTATGTGTGTAAATTGAGGAAGGCCTTGTATGGTCTAAAACAAGCTCCTAGAGCATGGTACTCTAGACTGGATAAATATTTACAGCAGGCAGGGTTCAGAAAAGGAAGTGTAGACAACAACCTCTACATCAAGGTAACTCAATATAGTATTTTATTAATTGAATTTTATGTTGATGATATTATTTTTGGAAGTATTGATGACAGGTTAAGCCAGAAATTTGCAAAGGATATGCAGCATGAATTTGAAATGTCATTACTTGGAGAACTATCCTTCTTTTTGGGTCTTTAGATACGTCAAAGCAACCAAGGAATTTTTATTTCTCAAACTAAGTATATCAGATAAATGCTAAAGAGGTTCGGAATGGAAGATTGCAAACCAGTTACCACTCCTATGCAAACTAGTTGCAAGTTGAGCAAAGATGATGATTCAAAGTCTACGGAACAAAGGCAATACAGGTCAATGATTAGTAGCTTACTATATGTGACAGCATCTAGAACAGATGTAATGCAGGCAGTTGGACAGGTGGCATGATTTCAAGAAGCACCAAAGGAATCACGTGTATTAGCAGTGAAGAGGATTTTCGATATCTCAAAGGAACAGAAGAGTTTGGATTATGGTATCCAAAAACAAAGGATCTATCACTTATTGCCTACACAGATGCAGATTGGGAAGGTTGCATTGATGACTGATGAAGCACGAATGGAGCAGCGTTCTACTTGGGTGAGTGTTTAGTATCATGGTTAATCAAGAAACAATCACCAGTATCCATATCTACATTCGAGGCAGAGTATATTGCAGCAACAACATGTTGTACACAAGTTCTATGGATGAAACAAACTCTGACAGATATATAGGTTGAGTATGATGAGCCCATTCCAAACTATTGTGATAATACAAGCACCATCAATATCTCAAAGAACCCAATGATGCACTCCAAGACGAAGCACATTCCAATAAAGCATCACTTTCTATGAGAAGAGGTTGCGGAGAAGAACATCAGAATTGAATATGTGGCACAAAAGAACAAGTGGCAGACATATTTAATAAATCGCTTCCACGAGAAGCCTTTGAGTATCTTCGCCAAAGACTTAGAGTAATTTCTACTCCAAAATGAATTCTTTTGAATGCTTATCTTATATGTCTTTTATTTACATGAGGAAGCACCATAAAGAGGACAGTTCAAGTCAGGAGATCAATTTCAGGAAGAGTTCAGTCAAGGGGAGTATCCCCAAGGACATTTCAGTTAGGAGGAGCAGCCCCGGATGGAAAGATACCTTTTCCATTAATGAAAAATGGGGAGATATTTATCAGATGCAGAACACAAAGGGATGATTCTAGAGGGAGTGATGGCCACATGCGGAGCATGAGTGATATGAATTCAGTATTGCATCAGAGTGTTGTCATCAATTCCAAAGGGGGAGATTGTTTATTAATTGGGTTGATTGTCATTGATGTCAAGCCTTGAAGAAAGTCTGGTAGTGAATTCTGATAGCACAAAGGTTTGGGTAATGGACCCAAGTTTGTTTGATGGATAATGGTATGATTTTTTATATATTTGCAGGTAGAAATATTCTAGATGGATATTACATGTCATGCCATTTTCGGTGGTATGTGGAACGCCACATAACTCCTCACGGTTAGAGAGTTATGGTCATGTGAAGTTGGAGAACCCTCATGAGTCATCAAGAATCCCCAAAAGGTCAAAGTAGTCAAAGTGTTTACAAAAGAAATTATTTAAATAATAAAGTTAATGGGGAACTCCCTAAAATAAGGAAAGTGGTATGCTACATGAAAGTATAAATAAGAGGCAAGGCTCTCTCATTTAATCACACTTGAACCTATTGAATATCATTGAATATCTATTTTGTGAAAGGCTATTTGGGAAGGTATTATTGACAAAGAAAAATGCAGCAGGAAAAGTGCGACAGAAAAATCGCGGTAGAAAAAGTGCAACAGAAAAATAACGCTAGAAAAATCATGGTAGAAAAAGTGTGGAAAAAAAATCACGGCAGAAAAATTGCGGTAGCAACATGGTTGGGGTCTATTTATGAGAGATATGGCACATCTTGTTTGAGGTTATTGGTATAGGTTCATTGGTGCATGTTCATTGGTACAGTTTGTTACAGGTTATTGGTACAGGTTGACAGTGACAGGTTGACAGTGGTAGTGGTTGATTCAGTGACAGTGACAATTGTCTACATTTGGCATTTATATTTCAGGGCAGTTGGATGGGGAAAGGACAGGTGGTTGTAGCCAGAGAACATAGGGGGTTGTAGCATCCTTCTGGTTGTAGCCATAGAATTGGGGAGTTGGAGCTTCCCTCATGTTGTAGCTTGAGAAACTAAGGGGTTGGAGCCTCCTTCCAGTTGCAGCTGGAAAACAAAGGAAGTTGGTGTTTCCATTGAATGTAATTCTTAAAGACATATAAGAAAAATCATTATGTGGTTTTCTCATGCTTTAGGTTTCCACATAAAACATCGGTGTACTGTGTATGTGTGTGATTTCTCATTTATTCATTGTTTATTTAC
The DNA here is from genome assembly GCA_009831015.1 of Picea engelmannii. NCBI lineage: Eukaryota > Viridiplantae > Streptophyta > Pinopsida > Pinales > Pinaceae > Picea > Picea engelmannii. The sequence continues at coordinate 529,492 of ML782846.1, forward strand.
TCTGCAACTATTGGATGGTAATGCTACATTGATATAACCTATTCATTTTATGGTGAAAAAGGATTGCATTGCTCTATTATTGATTCACCCCCCCCTCTCAGTAATCCAGCAGTGGTAAGTTAACTATGACAACAATTTTAGCAGGATCAATCGGCAGATCCTGTTTACACACCACATGTCCTAAAAAAATTCCAAAAGGTGAGCTAAAAACAAATTTCTTAATAGTCAATGATATCTATAACTTTTTGCATCTGTCTAACATCAGCCTTAATACTTCAACATGATCCTTCAATAAAATGAACATTGTCCAATCATCCAAGTAAAGCTTCAAAAACTTACGAATGAATTCCTTAAAAGTTGCTACTACCACCCTTGAAAAAATGGTTGGTACATTCTCCAACCCAAATAGCATAACTGTATATTGAAATGATCCCCATTCTGTCACAGATGTTGTCTTATGTCTATCTTCTAGTGCAATCCTTATCTAGTGATATCATGAAAACCCATCTGTGAATTAATAAGCTTCTTGACCACCTACATTCTCCAAAATTTGTTCATAAATGGGGTAGGAAAAGGATAATGTAGGCAAGCATCATTCAAGTTTCTGAAATCTGCACAAATCTTGATCCCTCCTTGCTTATTTTTATACACTACCATAGGATTGATCCATCCTGATTCTTCCACAGGTTCTATGACACCAGCTTCCAACATTTTTTCAATTTCTTCCTTCACGTTCTCTTTTTATATTGCATTCAACCGGTACGGTCTCTGTCTAAAAGGTATAGCTTCTGGATTTAATGGTATCTTCATCTCTCCTGGTTCTCCTGCTAATCACTTCACTTATGAAAATGTCACTAGGAATAAGTCATTGTATTCACGTGGTAATTTTGTGATTCTTTCTACTGTTTGATTATCCCAATAATCTCCAATGTTTTCCATCTTTGGGTTTTCTTCTATTCCAATATTTACCTTCTTGATCTTCAATGGGGCTGCATAATCTTTTGACTCTAGCTTTGGTCCCTCTACTTCTCTTTATCCTTCAACTTTTGGGATATTGATATCATGTGGGTTATCCTATACTGGATCTTCTTCTTCTGTCACATGATAATAGGGTAACATTTATTTGACAGTTTGTTGGCACAGGGGAAAACCTAGGGTTCAACGCTACAACAGCGCACCAACAAAACCCTAACTATCGGCCCTTTGGGCACAACCTGCGGAGCAGATGAAGTCTCACCCGAGGTAGAGGCAGGGGTGGTTGTAGGACTCAGGTGTCTGCAACCTTAGCTGGGACACGGATCTATGATTGTAATACTTAACAGAGAACTTAGCACCGATAGTTTGTCAACATTTGATCACTATCTACTTCGTAGATAAAACAGAGCATTGTATCATTTATTCAAATCTGATATATCTAAGCACTTATCATAGAGAGGTAGATAATACCTAGTAGATTCAAGCACTAAGCACATTCACATAGATCAGATCTAACATCCATATACATCATTAGCACAAAGCATAAATAGATCTATCTATCTATATCAAAGCACTTAGCAAGTAAAGACATAGACACATCAACACATTGCACAAAGCTGAGAAACACAGCATATACGTGGTTCACCCCCACCCTGGGGCTACGTCCACCAACTCTTCTTCTTTATTATCTTCAATCAAGCTTCTTACAGGCACATAGCATCAAAATCCTACTCCGCATAGGACAGGAGATCTGTGCGCACCTCGCCAGATCCTCCTTCTCCGAGCTAGGTTATAGCACTAATCCTTCTATAGCCACTTACACTTAGCTCTGCAAATTTCACACAGTATGCACAGAGAACTTACAATCCTTCAATCACATAGATCTAGCACTTAGCCCAATATCACATAGATATCCCTAACATCACATAGATTCACTATAGATTCCCCTCGCCTAAACATTTATTTATACTTTCCAAAATAGGCCTAAACATGGGTAAACCCATGCGCCAACATCCCATACTCATTACATAATCCCAAATCCAAAAAAGGAACCAAAAAGGGGCCGAGATCCCGCGATCTCTGCTTTGCCTTCAACAGGATGTCGAAGTCCCAAAATAGGTCAAACTTGACCAAGGATCTCCCACAACTTGGTCAAGGGCCAATAGGCCCCCAACACTCACTTGTGACTCATCCCAAGTCACTCTGATCTGGGTAGTTATGCTTCAAAAGCCTCGAGCTACTTCGACTTGTTGTTGTGTCATGGCCTCTTGTTCAGTGAACTCTTAGATGACTGTGTCGTTGATCGATCCCTCCAGGCGTCGTTCAACTGCAGTGAAAACCTACTCAAGGTTTTCTCCTTGGCCTTCGACCTCTATGAACAATTGGTAAGCCTTTTCTTGTACAAGTTGGAGCCTCTGAGTTACTTCCATAACTCTACTCTGGATAGTGTGGATCTCCTGTTGGGTAGTGCGTTTCTCTTCGGATCACTTCATTCTTTCCACCACTGACAGGGGCTTCAGTTGTGCTTGTATTGTTTTGGCTTGATACTTCGCCTCTTGGAGCTGCAACTCTAGTACCTTTAGTTCTGGATTCTCTGTGAGTTGCTCGTAGGTCTGGGAACTACGATTAGTAAGTTTCTTACATTCCATAGCAAGGGATTTTATTATCCCAACTGCACTTCGAGAAGTTGCTTCTCTTTGATCCCTTACATCCTATGGAGTTTCAGGGAAATGCGCAGAGCTCCAAGTCTATTATGTGTTGTTGTAGCTGATGGATATTTCTCGCGATCTGGTCTACTTGTTGCGTGACTCGATCCTCTGCCTTTATTTCTATGACTTTCATAGAGCGAAGTGCTCTGTTGACCGCTTCTTTCACTTCGAGTTGCTCCGTGGGCAACTGTTCTTTCCTTGTTGTATCTATGATTTTTCTTCATCGAACTTTGCTTGGAGAGCAATATTTTCTTGTTCTGCAGCATTGTATTCTTCTACGAGTATGCCTTTCACTTGCTTCAAGGCTTGGGTGGCTTGTTCTTCTTCTCCTTGTGTTTGTCGAAGGCGAGCTTTGACTGTATCATCTAGTCGGTGGAGTTGGGTTGGATCATATCCCAACTATGGTTCTCTTGATGGCAAGGACATAGTGGAGACTATGCAGCTGGTCTGAAGGGCCCGTTGTACCCCTCGTAGTTCGATTTCAATTCTATCATACATTTCCTCCTACTTCTCTCCTTGTTTCTCTGCTATCTCCAGTGAAGTATCGTTCATGGCTGCTATGATGAAATAAAAATCATCAGAGGTGAGGATTGTCCACATCTTGGTCATGGTGGCTTTCGATTTCTTCTGGGAAGAAGGTTTTGGGGAGGAAACCTTCCTCTTCTTTAAGGGGTCAACCTCGTCTCTGGGCAGTGTTACTTCGCTTGGCTTTTGTTCAGCTTCTACTTCGTCATCACCCCCTCGATCAAGTGACACTGAAGGAATATTCCTTGAGGTGTTGCTTAAGTTTTGGACCTCCTCAGTCTTCTTCTGCCTACTGGTTTTAGGTGTATTCTATTCTTTATGAGTATCCTCTGGGTTGTCAAGGTCAGATATCTATGCAGGGTTGGCGGGGATAAGGAGGTCAGTGGACCATTCCTTAGTGATTTCCTCAAGGTCTTCTTCTGTAAGCTTATAATATGACTAGATTTGTTCTTGATGTTCATCTTCTCGCGTGGTAATGTAGATGAAGTGTCGATCTGCATTGACCTTCATTAGGGGTTGGAACCTTTGTAAGGTGTTTGGATTCATGTGAGGCTCAGCTTCGATAGCTCACTTAATATGGAGGTAGTATGTATGAAACACAACATTCGACTGCCATTGTTTTTTCATATCAGTTGAATACCACAGGGTAGCGAACTTCGCATAAAGTGGTTCGAACAACTCGATGTCTAGGAACGTCGCTCCTTTCAGCATCTCCTAGGAAACAAATGCAATGAGGACCAAGAGCCAGCTGAAATGAAATTCATAACCCTGATCCTATTCTTCTTGCCAATCTAGTTCCAACTGGTTAACTAGGTACTTCGTCCAATTCATCTATAGGCCTTTCACGCACTTCCCTGCGAGGTCAATGACAAAGTCGGTGACCTACGTAGGTCAGTTCTTCCTTACTAACTTTCCAGCTATCATTTTACATGCTAGGCACACTACACCACTCTGGATGGAAGCTATCTTGTAGCCTCTTGTACCCTTCTCAACATCGCCATATGTATCCTTGATCTTCTATGCCAGCGCACGATCTGCAGCTTTTCTTGGATAAAAGCCTTGCGGATCGAGTCCTTGCATACTTAGGTCAGTGATCATGTGGATCATCGTTGCTTCAACTGTAATGCAGCGGTCTAGCCATAAGTAGCCTCCATGGAAGCATAACAGCAGGAGCTTAACGCAGGCATTAACCTCGTGGTTCCTTCCAAAGTGGGGTATCTTCATTACATTGAAGAGGGTGGACTGTGCGAGGTCCATAGTCCACTGTTGAGGGATTATCTTTGAGTTATTTCCCTTTGTTCTAGTTAGGTACTTGTACGGGGCAAGCATACCATAGATCTTGCGATCTCTGAGGTTGAAGTCGTTGAACTTCAATGCTGCGATCTTATCCTGCTCTGCCTAAACTGCGCGTATCCCCTTCAGGAGGTACGCAGTGACCATGTTGTATTTGAAATCTCTTGGCACACTATCACAATTCACCGCACCAGCTAGAGGTGGGATGTAATCAGGCAATATGGATGGAATCAACTTTGCATTGGCTAGGTCGTCTCTGTTATTGGTTCTCTTCTCTACTGTTGGTCGAGATGGCCTCGATCCACGAGAATTCGAAGGAGAATCTTGCATTATTCTCATCGATGAAGCTTGTATACCTGCAGACATCGACATTGCTCTTTCGGTCATGAGGTCGATAAGAACTTCGTCAACAATTTTCTATGCAGCGCTGAACTCGTCCGACATGCACGCTCAGGGTTGGAAATCTCTGGTTCGAAGAGTAACTTAGACACTGCAATGGGATAGAGGAAAATAGCACAATGATCATTGTGTAAAATCAACAAGTCTACAGGCTCAGATTCACGATAAAAAAAAGTGTTCTCAGTGGATGGAGCAATGGGATAAATAGATAACTTGGCAATGGGTGGGAAACCTTCATTAACTTTGTTATGTCTGTTACGGTGCGGTCCAACGGTCTAGTGGTGAACCATAAATGTCTTTCTACCCATTTGGGGGGTCAGCCAAATGGTTATATTGGTCCCAACAGATATATTTCTTCACCCTGGCGAAGTTCCATGTGACATTGTTCTTTTGTCCTGGCGAAGCTCCAATTTTGCAAATTTTCATTCTACGAAGTTCCCTCTGGAACCTTCTATAACTTGTCAATCTTAGCTCTCTTCTTACTTAGCTTTTTTTCTTTCTTTCCAGTGAGCTTCGTCTCGGTATGCCTTTTTCCATTCCGATTCGTATCTTCATTTGGCACAGTTACTTCGCGTTGTTGAGATTCTTTCCTAAGATTCGAGGGTGATACTTCTTCTTTATCAAGACTAGGTACTTCAATATTTTGTGGATCTTCTAGTGTTCTTGCAACTTTGACATCCAGGTCTCTGGAGTTAGATAACTTCGATCTATTCTTCTGCTCTTCAATTAAGTGTGTGATCCTTCTAGTCATAAAATATTTTAACTCTTGCTTCTTCTTCTCTAAAACTTCTTCTTCTTCTTTCCTTCTGGCCTGATTTCTTTCAATCCAAGGTTTTCCTAGTAACATGGTAAATGGGGTGTTGTTCTCAATAAATTTAATAATTCAAAATATTTGTCTATTGAAGTTCCATTGGCATTCATAGATATATGGGTGATCTTTCCACATAGGTTTATCATATTTCCTTTGAATAGTCCTATTCCTCCTAAGAAAGGAATCATAGCAGGCCTTCTAATGGCTTCCCAAGTTTTTTTTGTCATGATATTCACTTGAGTTTCCTCATATAGATCTCTGATAAGATAACATGTTGGTGGTCATTCAGGGTTTCTTTCATCTGTAGCAATACTTTCTTGGATTCTTTCTAGGGTTCTGCCATTTATGGATCTGCCTTGGGGTTTTCTTGTTTCTTGTTCATTCCTTCAAGCTTAGCAATCATTCTAGGGCAATCCAATACTTCATGGTCCATAGCTTTGCAACAAAGACAACTAGGTCTTCTCCCAGGGAATTCCTTAGCAAGATGTCCCAGTTTTCTACAACTGTAACAGAGGGTTAATCATCTCTTTATTTTAAATGATCCCCAGCCTTTCTTGAACTGCACGCTAGGATCATGGTAGCTAACCTGCAAACAATTATTTCTAGGATCATGCATCCACTTGTTAGTCCAAACATTCTTTCTATGCATAGGTATAACATATCTTTCACTATTTCTATCATATCTACTCATGTCAAACCTTCTTTGATCTATTAGTGCCCTAGTTTTCAAGCTAGGACATAATCTATCAAACATACCTGGATCCATACTTTTGAAACAAAAATTTCCACTTATCTTACCTCTACAGAGCACAAAGCTTTCAGATATAGAACTTTTCACTATTCTTACCTTTATCAGAGCATAGATCTTGCAAATATTACCTCTTTTAATCAAAACTTCTTACTTTTACCTTTCTCAGAGCACAAAGCTTTAAGATCTTACCTCTTTTCTTCATATCTTACCTCTTTTCTTTATCACAGAGCTTCACAAACTAAGTAGAGTATTGCGCACTAGGGCGACAGATCTACGCACATATATTTCACAATTTCAGGTCGAATCATTGCACAAAACTTCTTCTTTCTCAGTTTCCAGCAATCACAGTTTCAGTCCCAGAAACGAAACCATTTGTTGGCATAGGGACAGACCCAGGGTTCAACGCTACAACAACACACCAACAAAACCCTAACTATCGGCCCTTTCGGCAACACCTACGGAGCAGATGAAGTCTCACCCAAGGTAGAGGCAGGGGTGGTTGCAAAACTAAGGTGTCTACAACCTTAGCTGGGACACGAATCTGTGATTGTAATACTTAACAGAGCACTTAGCACCGAAAATTCGTCAATATTTGATCACCATCTACTTCGCAGATAAAACATAGCATCGTATCATTTATTCAGATCTGATATATCTAAGCACTTATCATAGAGAGGTAGATCAAATCTAGCAGATTCAAGCACTAAGCACATTCACATAGATCATATCTAACATCCATATACATCATTAGCACAAATAATAAACAGATCTATCTATCTATATCAAAGAACTTAGCAAGTAAAGACATAAACACATCAACACATTTCACAAAGCATAGCAACACAACATATGCGTGGTTCACCCCCACCCTGGGGCTACGTCCACCAACTCTTCTTCTTTATTATCTTCAGTGAATCTTCTTATAGGCACATAGCATCAAAATCCTACTTCACATAGGACAAGAGATCTGTGTGCACCTCGCCAAATCCTCCTTCCTCGAGCTAGGTTATAGCATTAAGCCTTCTATAGTCACTTGCACTCAACTCTGCAAGTTTCACACAATATGTACGGAGCACTTACAATCCTTCAATCACATAGATATAGCACTTAGTCCAATATCACACAGATATCCCTTATATCACATAGATGCATTGTAGATTCCCCTCGCCTAGACATCTATTTATACTTTACAAAATAGGCCTAAACATGGGTAAACCCCATGGGTTGGCATCCCATACCCGTTACATAATCCCAAATCCCAAAAAGGACCCAAAAAGGGGCCGAGATCCCGCGATCTCTACTTCATCTTGCGCTCTGCCTTCGACAGGTTGTCGAAGTCCCAAAATAGGTCAAACTTGACCAAGGATCTCCCACAACTTGGTCAAGGGCCAACACAGTCTATTTCTTCTGATATGCTAGGACTATTTCAAATTTTGGTTCTTCAAATATTTTGTCTCTTACCACCTTCAATGTTGTATCTATCTATGGACTCTCATGCTCAAATGTATCTATCTATTTCTTCCCAATTAATAGTTTCTCTATGTTGTTCTTGTTTTGTGTACCAGATCCTTGGAATGCCTTCTAGTGTGTGAATAAAATGGCGTGGCCATTATTCTGAGGGTACTAATATCCATTGAGCCATGCACCTATCTACGTGTTCTCTGGGTTGTCCAAATCCATCATATTTCTCCAAATCTATGTTCTCCTTCTCTACATCAAATCTAATGCGCAGTAACCTCTTGCACTGAAACCAATTATTGATCTTATTCTTATGTGTTCCCCACCATATTACAAGTATAGCTTTCAAAGAAATATCTAATGTTGGTAATATCTTATTTTCCATGAACTCTACCTCAAAATTTATTAAAAATTATTCCAAGTCATTCAAAACATAAAAAGTAGGAGGTTCTCTTACCTCTGTACCAACCCATCTCAGTGCGTGTGTCATTTTGGTGCATCTTCTAGTAGATAATTCATGTAGTCGTTGATGTCGGTTTTCCAGTCATGTGTCAGATTCTAAAGCACAAGAACTAATACTCCTCCTACTGAGTATTCCATTTGTAGTTGGGTAGATATAATATTCTTCGCATGCGGTGGTTTTGTAAAGATGGTTTATGTCTTTTGTAAGGATATTATCTATAGGTTCCACATAACTTCCTCCTTCTAAGGGATCCAAAGGTGCAATAACTCTTTATTCACTAGATTCAAAGATCATATTCCTTGTCTTCAAATTGATGATTTCCTGGTTATCAAAATCCCAATCCAATCCCAACAGAGCTAGATAGGGTGTAGTATTATCTACTATGCCAATGACTTCAAAGTCTACCATGGTGCATATACCATCTAGATCTACTAGTATCCCCTTCATTCTTCCCAGTGACACCACTTTGTGTTGATTTTATAACTTCAACCAAATAGGTGAATACCCCAATTGAGGTTCTCCCATAGCTTCCCATGTCTTTTTTGGAAGAACATTGACTTCAAACCCTAACTCTAGTATGATATCTCCCATGTTGAAATCTCTAATATTTGCATTCAACCTGAATTCTCTACTTGTTCTTCTCTTCCTCTGGACCTGATTTACTGTCTTTACCCCCTCTTCCCCAGAATTACACTTTTCTAACAGATTATGTAGTACTTGCAGAGATGACTTATAATTTAATAGCTTGACACAAGATACCAAAAATTTTCTTAAGTTAGTTACTTGCTATGAAGGTTTCTCTTTGTTGGTTTGATCAAACAATGGAGGCATGCCATACACTATTACATCATCTATTGGTTTATTTCATGAAGTGGACGCAATGTTTTCCTTCAAAATCTCATGTCTAGCCTCCTTGAATATCTCTTTATCTTTGCACGCATCAAACTTCTGATCAGATTATTCATTCTTTATTACCCACTGATGTATATCTCGGTTCTGTTTTGTTGCATCATCCCCTGTATTAGATCCACCACGAGCACTATATTTATCTTATTTCCATCCTCTACCCTATCTTTCACAACAATCCATTGCACATTCTAATTATTCTGGTATCTTTTTTCTTGTATCTTTATCAACAGTGTTGGAAAATCTTTTGCTTCATGGTATATTGCGTGACAATACATACATGTGGCAATGGACAAGGCTTCTGACAGTTATGGAAAAATACTGGTCCTCAACCTCCTCCAAATCCTCTTCCTCCACGACCACCTCCTTTATAGCCTCCTCTATTACCCTAATGTTCTTTGCACGGTGTATTATACTAGGGTCCTTGATTGTACTATGGTTGTGTATTATTGTACTGAGGTTGTGCATTATACTAAGGTTGTCCTTGAAATTGTTGTGCATTTTTGTACTACAGTTATGGTTCAAATTGTTGTGCATTACTAAATTTTGGTTGTTGTGCAAGTTTTCATATTATGTGTTCATCATGTACCCTATATGTATCTGAAATCTTCTCTTTCATCATCTCCATAGTTATACAGTCTTTTTCTTCGTGTCCAACTAACTTGCAAAAATTACAAAATGTACTCTTTGGAACTGTCTGATACTTCTGCATCATGGGACAATGATAGGGATCATGCCCATGTGTTTTACAAATCTCACACCATGGTCCTCCTTAAGACAAATGGTTTGGCATACCCATTCCAATATACTACACAAATAATGGACACTCATTCTTATGATGGCCTTTTGTCCTACACATTGTACACTAGACATATTCTCTCTTTTCTTTACCTTTATTCTGATTCAACTGGAATGTCAAATTCTTCATATCTTGTATCAGATCTTCCACAGCTGGATCTATGTGCTTGTACTGATTTTCTTCTAATTGTAAGGTTGTTTGCAGAGCCTCATCTCGGTTCTGAAATTTGTGTTGCCTCAAAGGATACTTCAAGTGTGGCAACAAAGAATTAACAAACAAATGTCTCTGATGCATATCATTAATAGGTAAATTCAACTTACCTTTTAACCTCTTGAACTTATGATCAACCTCCAAGACTGATTATCTTAGCTTCTACTTAATATACATCATCTCATTCATAAATTGTTCTTCTGAGCTTGGTTTCTTAAATTCATTGATTAGTTGCCTCTTTACTTCTACAACAGTTTTAGGTGCTCCCGTCGGGTTATTTCCTGCAAGACCCATGTACCAATCTAGTGCATGGTCTATGAATGTGATTTCCAACTATGAAACCTTTGTATATCCATATGTAATATGCTTAGTTTCCCATATCTTCTCACAAATAAACAAATGCTTTTATGGGCCATCTAACGCATCCCCTAGGAATTCGGGTAACCTAATAGTTAGATATTGTCTTGCCATTGTGAAGTTTGTTGTACTACCACCTCTACACAGTGTAGATAACTAATTTCTACTTGTTGAACTGACACTTCTGCTTGAGTTTCCACTTTACCCACATCTTGTAAAAATTCTTCTACCACTAATCACTTGTTGGTTAACCGTTTTTTCTACTTCAGTTGTCTTAGTCGCACATGGGGTTGTGGGTTCCACACTAATTTGGATCTGGAATGGACAGCCTTATTCTGCATCAGCCCATGACCTCTAGTTTTCCTCTCATATGTGGTGTGCAAGATATCCTCAATCTTCCTCATGGTGCAAATATCCTCTACCTCTTCCTCGTCGTTGTCCAATCCCTCTCACTCGGCTATTGCCATCTTCTTGTTATTCATATTATACTGGTAGGGTCGTTCATTGTGTGTCACACCTACTTTCCTTATGATCTCCCTGGTCTATTCATCATCCATCATGATGGGGTCCATTGATTCCTTCTTTTGGCTACTCTCCAAAGCCTTCTCAATCTCTTAGATCTTCCTTAGTGCTTCCCCTAGTTCCCCCATGCGCACAGAGTGATCTAGTTGTTGGATTCCATGGTCATCACACCTTTATCATGTAATAATATTTTGATCGACGTGTAAAGAGACCTAATGTACCGTCCTTTGGGTCCCTTCAAAAAATCCTACTCTGCAGCAGTATATGACTTTGTTGTATCTACTGCAAATTCAGTGATAAACCCTGCAGTAATAATGTCTAACCAAAAATCCATTGCGTGCATGAATTTATTATTAACCCTTTCCAATAACGCCATATTCTTAGCAGTCCACTCTACTGGCCTAATCTGATTAGTCGGATGGGTATCCTTCAAACTCAATAGCCACTCCTATAATAAATATGGAAAGTAACAAAAATATGCTTCATGCAAATCGGTAAACACATACCTCTGCAGATACTAGCGTGGTGTATACTTGGAACATTTATTATCTTTCTGCATGATCTCCCACTGCTTTGTCTCCAACCATATTTCAATCTCTTACTTTGTAGGATTCCATGACACAAACATCCCCTTTTTACCCCTTCCTCTTCTTCATCAAACCCCTCCCATGATGTTCTTCTGAGTTACAGCCGACAACAGAACCATTTGTTGGATGTATGGGCGGACCCGGGTTCTACCTTAGTTCTTCAACAAAACCCTTTTCACCATCAGCCCTTCTGGTAAACCAGAAGGCTACACTGCGCACCGAGTGCACATCACAGTCTCACCCGAGATGGCTTATGGGTGACTACAGGATGCAGTTGTTTGCAGTCATGGAAGGGGTTGGGGATGTTACTTTTTCTTCTTCTTATAATTTAACATATGCTCTACCATAATAGTCATCAGATCTATTATTGTATCCATTTAATAACTT
>ML782846.1:546277-566555 GCA_009831015.1 Picea engelmannii
GTGTGCATTACGTCAAAGGGTGCATTTGGAATGCACAGAAGTTTAATGGTGAGGCAAACCAGTGTCACACCAAGCTCCACAGCTTGTGACCTGACCCTTAGTTATATCTCAATATTAACTCCATCTGAGATCCATATCTCTCAACAAAATATAGACTCCAACTCAAAAGGATGACCTAAGTGGCAGGGGCATGTTGGAGCAGGAAACTTTGGGATTTAAGCACAATAAACGAGGTAGAATGCACCAAAGGAAGCAGTGCGCACTAGAAAAGAAGGAAGACCAGCGTGACAAAGGGCAAAGGAAGCATCATGCCATAAAAGAAGGGAGATCAACATAAGGAATGGTTGGATCAAATACCAACTGCATGGAAGGCAGTCAAAAAGTGGACAAGAGGAGTCCACTTAGAATTAGGGTTTTGGAGTCATAATGTAATGGTTTTAACCCATTTTTTAGTATAAATAGAGGATGTATGAGGCAGCTAGAGAATCAGATATCAAAAAAATTTAGTGACTTTTTGTATGAGCAGAGTGCTTAGGGAATCCTTTTGAGTTGGAGTCTGTATTTTGTTGAGAGTTGTGGAGCTCAAATGGAATTAATGTTGAGATATAACTGAGTTTTAGGTTGCAAGTGGGATAGCCTGAGGGACTACGTGGCAGAGAATGTGGTCCATTCTCTTGGGTTGTGCAGGCTAGGTAGAAGAGAGATGGTGTACTTGGGATTGTTGTGTGTGCTGAGAAGCATGTGAGAGTCTGAGTGTTGACTGGTTTGGGAAGTTGAGTGACACTCTGGAATCGTCCTTGTGGATTCATAGCCCTAGCTCAAGGGTGACATTGTTGTTGAGACTTGAAACAACAGTGTCTATGGTTGGGTGGAACGTCCTTGGTCTGCAACAAGTTGGTGATTTGTTTCATTAGAGATAAGTGCTCTCTGTCATGGTTTTATTTACCTGTGTATTTATTTCGTTGTGTATTTACTTATCTATGAATTGTGTATCCATAGTATGAATGCTTGTTGGTTATTATTGTGCATGACATATGGTTCATTTCTATTATGTTGTAGTATGAATCTTGATCTATGCATGTGAATATTTCATGCATATTTATTAATTAAAAAATTATCAAAAGTTGAAATTAGTTCATAAGCGAGCTTGAAGTAGCATGCTCATCCTATGGGTGGTTGGGTACATTACATATTCGTATCATAGCTTCATGTTGAAACACTGGACTGGTGTGGGCAAGAACTGTGGACATGGTATTATGGTTAAAAATGGATATGTCCTTGTGATCTTAAAGATCAGGAGAGATAGCGTTGCAGAGATCACATAGAAGCTAGAGTGTTGTGTAGAAAGTGATCCTTTGTAAAGGATCATAGAATAGTGGCCATCCCTTTTGGATCTCGGGAGCGATCATAGTCATTGATCAAATCCAAGCAAGAGATGGAAAAATACAGAACTTTATCGCTTCGGTGATTATGGTAGATAGGGAAAAAGCATGAAAAGGGTCGAAGTCACAAAGTCTCGTCATCCGTCCGATCTGATAGGAGGCTCGGGCGAAATCTCAGTCATTGGTCAGAGTCATCTGGCATTGACCACTTCGGGAAGTTAACTCTAGGAGAATCGAACCATTTAGAACTACTATAAATCGTAGTCTCGGAGTGTCGAAGCCCCGAAATCTTATCGATTGTTAGATATAGGAAATAATTTGGGAGTAATACATACTATTAGATCTGGAGCAGAGATGGTGGACTGTCCATTCAATTGATGATGTCTCGTATGCCAGGTGGTCGGGGTACTATGTGGGGACACCTATCAACCAGATTCAGTACATTTTGGACCCTAAACTGTTCATTTTTTAGTGACACGTGGAACACATGCCATGGTTCCACGTCACCATAGATGACAACAACATGCCATGTCATCTCTACGAGTATGGCCTCCAGGGGTGTCCAACATCTCCACAATAAAAAGTGACGTAGATCAAAGTCAGAAATTCATGCAGACCATCTCTACCAGAGCGTTGAAGTCCTGAAATGAATAAAGACCATCCATCTCGACTCTTGATTAAGTCATGATCATCCAATTTAACAGTGGAAGGATAGGGTAAGAGCTTCAACGTGTATCACGTAGGGAGAGTTGAGCAACTTGGAAGTTGTAATGTTTTGAAGTCCCGAATTGATTAAGGTCTTCCATATCAACGTCAGATTAATTCATGACCGTCAATCTCATTGAAGCCTCTAGATGGGGCGGGAACATCTAGTCAATGGGAGATTAAATCTCGATTGTTTGGTCTACTAATGGAGCTAATAGAAGGGTTTCGACGAAGTTTTACTTCGAGAGAAGTGGAAGATTGAAAAGGGAGAATAGTTGAAGGTCGAAGTCTGGAGGACTTGTTCCTAGTGTTAGCCTCATGATAAGGTAAATGGGTCAATTAGAGGTGTGAAGCGGCCTAGTAGTAACCAAGCCCTCGGACATTTGCGAACAATATCTTGTGTAGAAGAATAAGGGCAAAGGGATAAAGGAACGGCGCTAAAGAGTGAATAAGTCGTGTTTTAGAGCCATGGTCAGAAGGAAAGTGGATTGAAGGAAGAGCATGTGAAGGATTTGAATTTTGTACCAATTAAAGGAGTTGTGGAATATTTCGACAAGATCATAATGCAAAACAAAACAAAAAGCACTGGAAGTGATTTTGTTTTTGGGAAGCCATAAATTTCAGCTCAAATATCAAATTCGGGCAAGATTACAATCATTGGAAAGATGATTCAGAGGAGAATAATATGGACTTGTTATAATATGGAGAATGATAATATATTTCTTCATGAATTGAGAAGAAAAAGGACACGTAGCATTGTTTGGAAAAAAAAATTATAATATGCATAATTCTAACAAAATGGTTGCTTGCACATTTTGCAGAATTAGGGGGTGTAAACATATCAGTTCAATATAAGAATGCATATTCAAGAAATAGAAGAAAGAGAGGGAGATTCCAGCCATGATAAAGAGGTCAAAGGTCAAAATATTAGTGTTGGTAATGCAGAGACAGAATCCAATGGACACAGGGACAGAGAGGAGAAAGAATCATTGATAGAGACTGTGAGAATCCTAAAAATAAAAGTGAAGAGTTACAAAGTAGACAATGAGAGAGAAAAATAAGATAAATGATCAAGTGATGCAAATCTTAAATCAGTTGCAGATGAAAACAATGAATAGATCAAACTCAAAATAGGAGGAAGAGGGCAGATGTCATAAAAGAAGAGATGACCGCATAAGAGTTGGTTATTCAAGAAGTGCTAGCAAAAATCATAGAAACCACTCAACTCCCTACTCAGCAAGGAAATCTTATGCATCTGAAGATTCCACAATTAGTCCATAAGTGTCTCCTATTAGGTACAAAGAACAATACATGAATTCGACAAGTTGCAAGGAGAGATGAGAAAGCTTAGGCCACCATCCTTTGATGGTGAAAGAGAAAGGGAAGATGATGCTAAAGCATGGTTTCTTGGACTCGGGAGGTATTTTTCAGTTGCATAACTACTCATCAAACCTAGAATGCATAATTTCTACATACCATTTACGCGGGAAAGATTCTATGTGATGGGATTAGCTAAAGCAAGTTGAGCACATTAATGAAAGTAGGATCACTTGGAAGTAGTTCAAGAAATATTTTCAGAAGTAGTACCTTTCATAGAACTTATATGACAAGAAAATGTAGGATTTCTTTGAACTCGGGTTGGGAAGCATGACCATGGCATAGTATGAAAAGAATTATGTAGGGTCGCTAAAGTATGTGGGGTTTATAAAAGATGAGAAGGTGAAAGTACAAAGGTTCTTGAGTGGACTTCCATCCTTTTATAAAGAGAAGATTCAATATGATGAATCTAGGACTTTAACTGAGACCATTAGGAAGGCTAAGTACATGTATGAGCAAGGAAAGGGCAGAGAGTCTTTGCAGAAATCTTGGAAGGATAAGAAGAAGGAGAAGTTTGATCAGAGAAAGAAAGGATTCAAACCTCCTTTCAATAGAAATAGCCCAAATAAAAATTAGCCCGACCAGTATGCTAAAGATGAATCCAAGAGAGAATACTCCTTGGGAAAAAGGGGAAGACCACCAATCTAATGTTGGGGATGAAAAGAAGATCACTTGTACAAGGATTTTCCTCATAGAAAGGACAAAGTGAAGACCATGCACAACATCCAAGAGGCTACAACAGTAGAAGTCATGGGAAGAATATATGCATCCTTAGATGATCGACAAGTGGAGTACCAATCCAATATGATCGAGGTGGAAGGTAAAATCATTAATCACCTTGTTTCTATTTTAGTTGATTTAGGAGCAAGTCATTGTTACATTGATCCTAAAATAGTGGATGGATTACATTTTCAGAAAAGTAATCTTGTAAAATCAAGTTTGGTTCAGCTAGCCACTAGAACCAAAAGGAGAATCCATGATATGGTCAGAGGTTGTTCCATAAGTATTAATGGTGTGAATACTAATGTTGATCTAAATATTATACCATTGGGATCTTATGATATTATAATCGGAATGGATTGGTTGGACAAGCATCATGTTCTCCTAGATTGTCATAAAAATAAATTTACATGTATTGATGAAGAACGAAAACAGAGCACTGTGAAAGGAGTTCCAAGACCCATCTCTATAAGGGATATTTCATCCTTACAGTTGAACAGATATTTTAGAAAAGGATGTCAATTGTATGCAGCCCATGTGGAGGAACCAGAAAATACAAAGGGGTCAAGCTTTGAAAAAAATTTGGTACTACAAGAATTTGAGAATGTATTCCAAGAAATACAAAGGTTTCCACCAAAGAGGGAGACATATTTCTCTATTTATTTAGTGCCAAGATTCTCCCCATTATCAAAAACACCTTACAGAATGAGTACACCATAATTAAAAGAATCACAAATTCAATTGGAAGAATTGTTGAAGAAAGGGTACATACGTCCAAGTGTTTCACCAGTACTCTTTGTCAAAAAGAAGGATGGAACCTTGAGCCTATGTATTGACTTTCGATAGCTAAATAAATCCACTTTAAAGGACAAGTACCCTCTACCTAGAATTGATGACCTCTTTGAGCAGCTAAGAGGGGCAAAGATATTTTCAAAGATAGACCTAAGATCAGGATACCATCAGGTAAGAATCAAGGAAGAAGACATCCATAAGATAGCCTTTAGAACCAAGTATCATCATTATGAATATTTAGTCGTGCCATTTGGGTTGTCCAATGCACCAACTGTCTTTATGTGTTTAATGAATGGAATATTCGGAAATTATTTGGATAATTTTGTCATAGTATTCATGGACGACATACTTATCTATTCTAAGTCAGAGGAAGAGCATGAACATCACCTAAGATTGGTATTACAAGTGCTGAGGGAACATCAATTGTATGTCAATCTTAGTAAGTGTTCTTTTTACCAAGAACATATTCATTACTTGGGACACATTATTTCAGAACATGGTATAGCAGTATTGGATTACCGAGAGGGGGGGTGAATCAGTAATAGAACAATTTAATCCTTTCTAACCATATAATCCAAGTGTTATATCAATGTAGATATATCATCCAATAACTGCAGAGTAAATAAGCAATGAAAAAATGAAAAACCATACACATACACAGTACACCAGTGTTTTACGTGGAAACCCAAAGCGGGAGAAAATCACGGCATGTTTTTCTTATATGTCTTGAAGAATTACATTCATTAGAAGAACCAACTTCCTTTGTTTTCCAACTGCAACTGGAAGGAAGTTCCAACCCCCTAGTTTCTCAAGCTACAACCTGAAGGAAGCTCCAACTCCTCAATTCTTTGGCTACAACCAAAAGGAGGCTACAACCCCGTATGTTCTCCGGCTACAATCGGAAGGTGGCTACAACCACCTATCCTTGCCCCATCCAACTACCCTGACGTATAAATAGAATAATGGAACCACTGTCACACTATCACTTTGAGACATATTGTTGTAAACATGTACCAATAAACAT
This sequence comes from Picea engelmannii, assembly GCA_009831015.1. NCBI lineage: Eukaryota > Viridiplantae > Streptophyta > Pinopsida > Pinales > Pinaceae > Picea > Picea engelmannii. The sequence goes on from ML782846.1 coordinate 552,278, forward strand.
GCACCAATAAATCTAAACCATGCATCAACCTGTACCTCAACCTATAATAAACAAGTGCATCAACCATGCACCAACCTGTACCAAACAACTTGTAATCAATTTGTACCATAAACAAGTGCATCCAACCATGTACCAAGTATGTACCAATCATGTATCAACTACTCATCAACTATGACTCATGAATATGTACCAACATCACCAACTATACAGCTCATGTATGTGCCAACTCGTCAACTACTTGTCTCAGCCATGTACCCAACATGTACCTCTACCAAAATCCCTCATCAATTTCATCATCCAATTCTGATTTGTAACTCTGTAATAGATCTGGTTTATATGATCACATACCTACAAACCTTCATTAACTTTAACAACAAGAGACTAGCATTTTCATCAAACTTTTCTTTAGTCTCACATGACTAGTTTTGGATTAGTCAACAACCTTAACTTGAAATAATCATAACTATGTACCTGTAATGAATAAATATCTGAAAATAGTACACAATGTTCTTCAATGTGTTTATGCAATTCCTCCATGTGTCACTACTTGGAACCTCTCAGAAAATGAGTCATAGAAAAAATGGCATACCTTGTTGAATTATGGCTTATTCTAGAGAGAGAACTTGTAGAGAGTGCCCCGCGCGGAATGTGTGTTGTATGGATCTAGAAATTTTACACAACATACTGCAAACTGTAATATAATCAACACATTTGGTCTCACTTAATTTGGATCTGTTATGAATAAGTTATGACATTTTTACCCGAAAGACATGTTTTAGACTAGTTTCGAGACTAGCCACAAATCCTATTTTCCACAGAGTGTAACTCCAAAACTACAATGACCCACAAGTTTAAATTCATACCACGACTACTTGGATATGTTTTCTCAATGTCCTATCAATTTCACAGTTTGAATCATTCTACAAAAAATGTTATTGTGAAAATGGTGATATATCCTGTAAATAACATACCTTAGAAAGCATCATCAAAAGAATTTATCATCCCTTGAATTTCGGCCTTCTTTACTTCACCTTCTCTCTAAAATCCGGCTTAGATATTCTTTGGTTAACTCATTCACCTATATATATTCAATATTCTCAAGTTTGATATAAAATGAGAGAGCCTTGCTTCTTATTTATACTTCCATGTAGCTTCCTCAAGGGGTTACCTTTTAACCATCTTAACCCACTTTCCTTATTTTAGGGTTAATCAACTTCTAACCACTTGTCCAACTAGTAATTTATCGATTAACTTTATTATTTAAATAATTTATTTTGTATCCACTTTGACTTAAATTACACTCATCACTTCACTTTACCTCAGGGGGTTACCTTTTAACCATCTTAAACCATTTTCCTTATTTTAGGGCTAACCCACTTCTAACCACTTGGCAACTTAGTAATTTCTCCATTAACTTTATTATTTAAATAATTTATTTTGTATTCACTTTGAATCATAGTACACTCATTACTTCACTTTGTTATTTACCTTTTGAAAATATCTTAAACCATTTTGACTACTTTGACCTTTTGGGGCTTCTAGATGACTCGTGAGGGTTCTCCAACTTCACATGGACATAACTCTCTAACCGTGAGGAGTTATGTGACATTCCACATACCACTAGAAATGGAATGACATGTACTATCCATATAGAATATTATTACCTATAAATATATCAAAACTCATACCGTTATCCATCAAACAAACTTGGGTCCATTACCCAAACCTGGGTTCTCCAACTTCCTTCAAGGGTTGACATCAAGGACAGCCAACCTTAATCAAAAATCTCCCCCTTTGGCATTGATGGAAACACTCTGATGCAATACTAAAATCATTTCATGCAATACTGAAGTTATATCGCTCATGCTCCCTTTGGAACCATGCCTCTATCCTCTACATCTGATAAATCTCTCCCCCTTTGTCATCAATGGCAAAGGTATTTTCCATCCGGGGTTGCTCCCCCTATTTGAATTGTCCTCTTTATGGTGCCTCCTCATGTACATCTAAGACATATATGATAAACATTAAAAGGAATTCATTTTGGAGTAGAAATAACTTTGAGTCTCTAGCGAAGCTACTCAAAGGCTTCCCGTGGAAGTGGTTTTGTAAAGATGTATGCCACTTGTTCTTTTGTGCCCACATACTCAACTCCGATGTTCTTTTCTACAACCTGCTCCCATAGAAAGTGATACTTGATTGGAATGTGCTTCATCTTGGAGTGCATCACCAGGTTCTTTGATATATTGATGGCACTTGTCTTATCACAATATATTTGAATGGGCTCATCATACTCAACATGTATATCTGTCAGAGTTTGTTTCATCCAAAGAACTTGTGTACAACATGTTGTTGTTGCAATATACTCTGCCTCAGTTGTAGATAAATATATTGATGATTGTTTCTTTCTTAGCCATGATATTAAGCACTCACCCAAGTAGAACATCTCTCCATTGGTGCTTCGTCGATCATCAATACAACCTGCCCAATCTGCATCTGTGTAGGCAATAAGTGATAGATCATTTCCTTTTGGATATCATAATCCAAACTCTTATGTTTCTTTGAGATATCTGAAAATCCTCTTCACTGATAATATATGTGATTCATTTGGTTCTACTTGAAATCGTGCCACTTGTCCAACTGCCTGCATTACATCTTGTATGGATTTTGTCACATATAGTAGGCTATCAATCATTAATTTGTATTGCCTCTGATCTGTAGACTTTGAATCATCATATTTTCTCAAATTGCAACTGGTTTGCATGGGAGTGATAACTGGTTTGCAATCTTCCATTTCGAACCTCTTTAGCATTTCTCTTATATACTTGGTTTCAGAAATAAAAATTCTTTGGTTTCTTTGATGTATCTGAAGTCCCGGAAAGAAGGATAGTTCTCCAAGTAATGACATTTCAAATTCATTCTACATATCCTTTGCAAATTTCTTGATGTAGAGGTTGTTGTATGCACTTCATTTCTGAACCCTGCCTGTTGTAGATATTTATCCAATCTGGAGTACCATGCTCTAGGAGCCTGTTTTAGACCATACAAGGCCTTCTTTAATTTACACACATAATTTGCATTCTTTGACAACTGAAATCCTTCTAGTTGTTAAATGTATACTTCTTCTTCAAGTTCTCCATTCATAAAAGTTGATTTTACGTCCATCTGATACACTTTAATATTTTTGGAGCATGCATAAGATAAAAGTAATTGGATTGCTTCCATTCTGAAAACTGGGGCAAATCTCTCTTCAAAGTCAATTCCTTCAACCTGTGCATATCATTTACATACCAATATAGCTTTGTTCCTTGTAACCTGTCCATCTTATCCTTTGGTCTTGGAACCAATTCCCAAGTGTCATTTTTCTATATTTGATCCAATTCTTCATCCATGGCCTTATTCCAAAATTCATCCTTCTTGGCCTCTTCAAAACAGGTTGGTTCAATCATAGATAAGAGTGCTAGGTGTGTTTGTTCTAGTGAACAGATTCTTCTTCTAGTCTTAACTCCTGCATCTCTGTTTCCAATAATCTGATCTGAAGGATGATTCTTTTGTACTCATATGCTAGGAGTATTTGGAGGTACTTTTTAAAATTTCTCTTATGCTTCTGTCGGATCCTCTTCATCTTCCCCTTCTACTTATTTTTCATATTTTGTTTCTTCTTCGTAAAGTTGTTCCATTGATTCATTTTCTTCTTCCTTTAATTCTTGTCTACATGTTTCATCAATTGTTACGTTGATGTTTTCCACAACTTTGTTCAATATCAGGTTGTAACACTTGTATGCTTTCCTTGTACTTGAGTAATCAACAAGTACTCATTTTTCCACGTGAGAGTCGGACTTTCCCATTCTGTCGTCTTCTCTTTTGATGTAGAATTTTCTTTCAAAAACTCTGAATTGTTTCACATTTACTGGTCTTCCTTTCCATAGATCGTATGGAGTTTTGTCTGTTGTTTATGAGCATTACTTTGTTTTGAATGTGAATTGTTGTATGCATTGCCTGTGTCCAAAAAATATATGTCAATTTGGAATCCATTGACATTGTTCAAGTCATTTCTTGTATTGTCATGTTATTTCTTTCAACAACTCCATTCTTTTGAGGTATCCTAGCAACGGAGAATTTCCTTTTTATTTCATGACTGCTGCAGTAGTCCATAAATTTCTTTGAAGTGAAATTTCCTCCATTAAATCTCAAGCATTTGATTTTTTAATCCATTTCATTTTCAACCATTTCCTTGTAGATCTTGAAGTTTTCAAAAGCTTTTGACTTATTCTTGAGAAAGAAAATTGCAATCATTCTTGTATAATCATCAACTAATAACATAAATTATTTCTCACCTTTTAAACCCTTTGTTGTAGTGGGTCCAACTAGATCAGTATGCACAATTTCCAGTGGTATTGTTGTTGATTATTCCTTTGATTTGAACCTGGTCTTTGTTTTCTTTCCTTGTTGACAATGCTTGCATAAAGTGTTGGTTGGTTCCGTGATCAAGGGAATTTCTTTGACTGGTTCTCTTTTGTTGACTTTGACAAGGTTATCAAAATGTATGTGACAAATTCTTCTGTGCCATAGCCAAATTTCATCTTCCTTTCCTAGACAACACTTTTCATTTCCAATTTCACTTAACACATATTTTTTGCTCTAAGTTCTCGCAGCTGTAGCAATCAATTTTCCTCAACCTTCTTTTCTTATCTCACACTTTTGTGAATAGAAAGTAACTTTATGACCTTGGTCACACATTTGAATCACACTTAGAAGATTATGTTTCATATATTCTACTAGTAGAACATTTTTTTCTTTTGTATTCTCGTTCCCTATTCTGACTGTGTCTTTTCCAATGATTTTAGCTGAATCATCATTTCCGAAGGAGACTGGTCCATATATTTCCTTTATTAATGTAAGAAACATGTCTCTATCACATGTCATGTGTTTTGAATAGACATTGTCAGCATACCAACCATGTTTCTTCTTCTTATCTTGTAGAGCGAGTGTGCATTCTTCATTGCTATATTGATTCTTCTTTCTTATCCATGTCCTTTTTTGAGGTTCCTAATTGTTATTGTTGTTGTTTTATTGTGGTTCTCTAGGAGGGATTGTCATTCTGCAATATTTGGCCATGTGTCCAAAGTTGTTACACTTGTAGCATTCCACTTCAGTGGTTAATGATTCAAACTTGTTGTAACTTCTTCTCTATGTTTCACTAGGCCTTCTTGGATAACCCTCTTGTGTATGACTTTCAAAATTGTTTATGTTCCTGTTGTTAGCTCTGCAATTCATAGCTTTATGTTCAAAATTATTACATGCATGGCATAAACCAAAAAATATAGTTTGATACCTGGGATTTGAATATCTTCTGAAAGGAGGTCCTCTTATGAATCCTTCTTCTTCTTGAGACTTATATGGTTTTGTCGGTCGTTGATTCTGAAATCTAAATCTTCTTGGTGGAGGAGTGCCCCTGTAATTTTCTTTGTAGACATTCATATCCCCTTTGATTTCTTTTGCATATCTTTTTGGATATGTTTCTTGTTCTGTTGTTTTGGATCTTGATCCCTTTTTCATCTGATTGTATCCAAGTTCGGACTTTTCATGATTAGGCCTTTGACTATTGATAATGTCATTCAAAACTTTTGAGTTGTTCTGCATATTTTTCTTTTGAAGATCCTTTCTTAATGTGACAATCTCTGCTTCCAAATTTTAAATGATCTTGTCTCTTCCTTCTAGTTGTTCTTTGATTGCTTCTTCAATTCTTTTATCTTCTTCAATTTGAACCTTCAAATTTGTGATCATTTGTTCTAATTCTTGAATGTCTTCTTTCTTGTCTAGTTTCACTTGTAGCTTCTTGTTTTTCCTCTTTTCTCTTCTGATAACTTCTATGGAACTCAACAATTCCTCTCGGTTGTCAACTTCTGCCTCTTCAATTTCTTCTTTGACTTCTTCATATTCTTCTTCGGTTTCTTCATATTCTTCTTTAGAGTCTTCTTTATCAGAGTATTCTACTTCCATGAATAGAACTCTTTCTATCTCACTGTCACTGACTTCATCTTCATCTGATGATGAGATGTCTTTTTTGGTGCATAAGATTTTCTTGAAAACTTTATTTTTGCTTCTTTTGCTTTATATGTTTGTTTGTTTTTTGAGTAACCTTCATCATTTCTCTTTTTCTTATGAGGACATTTGTTAGAAAAATGACCAATACCATCACAATTAAAACAAATTAAAGGAATCTTACCTCTATACCTGTCATCGGTTCCCTTGTTCATTCTTTTGACAAAGTTGGCCACTTCTTCATCATCTTCTGGGACGTCACTATTGTTGTTATGTTATTTTTCTTGTTGCTTTCCCTTTTGCTTTGATCTTTTGGATTCTTTGAAGGTTGCTTCTTTTACATCTGGATTTTTTTGTTTAGTTCCCATTTCATATGTTTTGAATATTCCATGTAGTTCATCCATTCTTATTGAGTTTAGATCTGCTCTTTCTTCTAGTGCTAATATCTTAGGGTCAAATCCCATAGAAAGAGATCTTAGTACCTTTTGAACAATTACAGATTCTTAAATTTCTTCTCCCAATCCCATGATTGCATTTACTATTTCATCGACTCGTAAGAAGTAAGCTGCAATATTCTCATCTTCCTTCATCTTTAATTATTTGAACTGACCTCTGTAAGTTTGAAGCTTTGCTTCTTTGACTTTTGAATCTCCTTCATAAATATTTCGAATTTTGTCCCAAATCTCTTTAGCGGATTTACAATGTGCAACTTTGGTGAATATTGTTTCACCAAGACCATCCAGAAATGCATTTGTGGCTTTGGAATTATTCTGACCAAGTTTCATTGCTTTTTCATTTGTTGGTGGAACTGTTAGTACTGTGTATCCATCTACAATTGATTGCAAAATTTCAAATCCCTGTGTATGTATATATGTCTTCATCCTTATGCTCCAAAATGCATACTTTTGTCCATCAAACTGTGGTATTCCATTTGTATACAAGTTGTTTCTCTTCATGATCTACCTTTCAGTGGTTAAACCGATTTATGAAGGAACCTACTCTGATACCAATTGTTGGATTACTTAAAGGGGGGGTGAATCAGTAATAGAGAAATTTAATCATTTTTAACCATATAATCCAAGTGTTATATCAATGTAGCATTATCATCCAATAACTACAGAGTAAATAAGAAATGAACAAATTAACAATCATAAACATACACAGTACACCAATGTTTTATGTGGAAACCCAAAGTGGGAGAAAACCACGAAATGTTTTTTCTTATATGTCTTCAAGAATTACATTCATTGGAAGCACCAACTTTCTTTGTTTTCCAGCTGCAACTGGAAGGAGGCTCCAACCCCCTAGTTTCTCAGGCTACAACCTTAGGGAAGCTCCAACTCCCCAATTCTCTATCTACAACCAGAAGGAGGCTAGAACCCCCTATGTTCTCTGGCTACAACCGGAAGGTGGATACAACCATATGTCCTTGCCCCATCCAACCGCCATAACATATAAGTAGAATGATGGAACCATTGTCACACTATCACTTTGATATATACTGATGTAAACCTATACAAATAAACCTGCACCAAACAACCTATACCAATAAACACAAACCATGCATCAACCTGTACCTCAACCTGTAATAAAAAAGTGCATCAACCATGCACCAACTTGTACCAAACAACCTGTAATCAACCTGTACCATAAACAAGTACATCCAACCATGTACCAAGTATGTACCAATGATGTATCAACTACTCATCAATATGTACCAACATCATCAACTATACACCTCATGTATGTTCCAACTCATCACTACTTGTCTCAACCTTATACCAGGCAACTTTAAATGTCAGGCAAATGAGATGGTTGGAATTTTTAAGTGAATACATTTTTGACATCAAGCGTATCAAAGGAAAATAAAATAAAGTTGTTGATGCACTTAGTAGAAGAGTACATCGCATGCATGCTACAGTTTGTTAGTATGCATCAATCAGATTTCAAGAGAAGAATTTTAGATGTTGTTGTCACAGATCAACATTACCTACAGCTAAAGGGAAGCTTATAACAAGAAAATGTAGAATGGAAAATTAAAGAATATGAGATGAAGGAAGATGGGTTACTTATGCATAAAAACAGAATTTATGTTCCTAGTTTCGAAGAACTTAGGAACTTGGTATTAAAAGAAATTCATAATGTTTCATATGTCGGACATCTTGGTTAAGAAAACAATTGCAGCAGTAAGAAGCCAATTCTTTTGGCCATGAATGAAAAAATATTTTGTTGATTACATTGTCAAATGTATGGAATGTTAGAGAGTGAAGGTTGAGCATAGGCACCTAACAGGTTTGCTACAACCATTACCAATTCCAGAGAAGAAATGGGAAGTGGTAACCATTTATTTTATAGCTAAATTGCCCAGGACAACAAGACAACACAATTCAATCATGGTAGTTTTTGATAAATTTACAAAGGATGCTCATTTTGTTCCTGTCAAATCGACTCATACAGCAGCTAATATTGTAGAAATTTACACCGGGGAGATTGCTAGGTTGCATGGGATACTTAAGGCAACTATCTCAGACAAAGACACAAAGTTTACTTCAAATTTCTGGAGGGGGTTGTTTAAAGGATTTGATACAAATATGAACTTTAGCACGACATACCGTCCATAGTTAGATGGGCAGACAGAGAGAGTCAACCAAGTAATTTAAGACATGTTGAGAATGTATGTGATGGATAAGCCATCTAAGTGGGAAGATTACTTGCACTTGGCTGATTTTTCCTATAATAACGGGTATCAAGGTTCATTGAAAATGAGCCCATTTGAAGCTTTATATGGTAGGAAATGAAATACTCTAGTGAGTTGGGACAACCTAGCAGACAGAGTCATACTTGGGCTAGAATTGTTCAAGGACATGGAAGACCAGATGGTTAGAATTAAGCAAAATTTAAAGGCATCTCAAGATAGACAGAAAATTTATGTAGATATGAACAGGATGGATAGAGAATTTAAAGTGGGGGAACATGTGATTTTAAAAGTGAAGCCCAAGAAGAGCTCTTTGAAGTTGGGTAGTTGTACAAAGCTAGCAACCAGATTTTGTGGTCCATTTGAGATATTCGACAGAATAGGGCCAGTTTCATACATTCTTCCAGTGCCTGCTTCCATGAATGTGCATAATGTATTTCATGTCTCTTTGCTAAAAAAATATGTACATGATCCTAACCATGTTATTGATTGGCATCTGATTCAAGTAGAGACAGAGGCAGATTTCCAGGTCCAGCTAATGCGAATATTGGACAGAAAAGTCAAAATGCTCTGGAATCGAGTTATAGAACCGGTAAAAGTCCAGTGGACCTACTACGATCATGAAGATGCTACTTGGGAGCATGAAGATTCCATGCGGGCAGAGTACCCACGACTTTTTGAATAAATTTTGAAGTTTTTTTTTGTTTTGTATATGCACTGAGAATAGTGCCAAAATAAGGGGGAGGAGATGTAATACCCCAATTTTTTTAGCCACGTATTAAATAATGTATTTTGTTAATCTATGAAAGTCTAGAGTGCCCAAACAATTAAAATAGGCCAATGTTCCTAGGAAATGTAATGTTCTGATCATTATTAATAATAAATGCATCACTGGATGCTAGATGGACAAGGACAAGAGTTATAGGGGGTTATGATTCCACAAGAGAGGGGGCTTGAGGGGATAAGTATTTATTATATATTTTATTAACCCATTTTGGTTTTAATTGAGAATATCAGTTACATGAGCTTCTTAGGGGAAGGCCATGTGGTTCTTTAATCCCAAGAAACATATAAACCCATCTTGTGGGTTGTTTGGGGGCTTCTTCTTCACTCATTCACTCATTCACTCACTCACTCATGGATCATTGTTCATTTTGTTCTCTCTTCATTCATTCTTTCACTGACTCTTCCTTTTCATTCATGTTTTGGCTTGGGAAAGAAAAATGAATACTTAGAGAGGAACCATAGTTTTTTTGGATGCAATGACTGCTGGTGTATTCCAACCATGAATTATTTCCTGCATGTCTGAGACACATTGGCATGCATTAATTTTTTCACACGACTGTGAATATTGAGAGTCCCAGCATGGATATTCTTAACCAGATGCATTGGATCCCTAGAAGGAGGTGGACATCCTGAGGAACTGCATGGCAGAGAAGGGGATCCATTCTCTTGGGCTATGCAGGCTAGGTAGAAGAGCGTTGGTGTACTTGGGATTGTTGTGTGTACTAAGAAGCCTATGAGAGCTTGAGTGTTGACTGGTTTCGGAAGCTAAGTGACACTCTAGAACTGTCCTTATGGATTCATAGCCCTATCTCAGGGGTGACATTGTTGTTGAGACTTGGAACAGCAGTGTCTATGGTTGGGTGGAACATCCTTGGTCTGTAGCCAGTTGATGATTCATTTCATTAGAGATAAGTGCTCTCTGCCATGGTTTTATTTACCTGTGTATTTATTCCATTGTGTATTTACTTATCTATGAATTTTGTATCCATAGTATGCATGCTTGTTGGTTATTGTTGTGCATGACATATGGTTCATTTATCTTATGTTTTAGTATGAATTTTGATCTATGCATGTGAATATTGCATGCATCTTTATTAATAAAAAAATTATCAGAAGTCGAAATTAGTTCAGAAGAGAGCTTGAAGTAGCGTGCCCAACCTGTGGGTGGTTGGGTACATTAGATCTTCAAATTTGAGATGGCGCTCCAACGCCCTAGAATCCTTGCAGTTCATTTTCAAAACCTAGGATTAGGGGATCAGGGTTACAAATCGAATGTGTATGGCCCCATGAACATGGAAGAGAAAAAGGATTTTCTAGAGGCTTTTGATTAGATGGGTCTTAAAATGCAAGACAAACCTTGGATTATAGGGGGGGATTTTAATCTGAACAAGTCGTTGGAAGAAAAGAAAGCAGGGGTAAGGAAATTAGATGTAGAAATAAATTTTTCAAGGAAAGAATAGATAAGTTAAGGTCGGTGGATATCCCACCCCAAGGAGGTAAATTCACCTAGAATAATAGAAGATGGGGTTCAAAACAAGTGGCAGAGAGATTGGATAGATACCTAGTTTCAGTCAGTTTCTTCCAATCTAAACAGGGCTAGTAGCATAAATCATTCCCTCCAATGGCTTGGACCACTAGCCTATCTCTTTGAGTTGGGATTCTAATTTAACCCCCAGAACAAAGCCCTTCAGATTTGAAAAATTATGGCTTAGACACCTAGACTTCAAGCAAGTGATTTCAATTTGGTGGAATAATCAACCGAACCTTCATGGTACCCATATGTACCATTTTCAACAAATATTGAAATATACTAAATCTTGTGTAAGTAAATGGAATAAATAAGTCTTCGATAACATCCAAGAAGAAAGGAGAAAGGTAGGGGAAAAAATGGAGGAGGTCCAACAACAAGTAATTATTCAGTGGTTATTGCATGAGCTTAAGTTAAAGGAAGAACAACTCAAATAGGAGATAAATGAAAGATATAACTAAGAATATATAGTGATTTGTTAGAAATGTCGAGTCCAGTGGTTGCAAGAAGGGGATAAAAATACCAAATTCTTCCATAATTCACTTCTCTGGAGAAGAAGTCGGAGTTGTATTACGTCCCTGCAAAAGGAAGACAGAACAATATTGGAGGAACACAAAGAGATAGAAGAGCTAGTTATCCATTACAATAGGTTACTCTAAGATCCAGACTTAGACAGGAGGGAGGCCACCCTCCAAATCACAAATTATATACCCAAAATAATCTCCCCAGAACCAAATAGCAGTCTTATGCGCTAGGTGACCCTGGAAGAAGTCGAGGAGGTGGTGATGGAAATTCCATTCAGGAAGGCCTCTGGTCCGGATGGTTTCACCTCAGACTTATACCAAGCATGTTGGAGTGTCATAGCTAGAGATGTGGGGGTGATGGTGGAAGAATCTAGAAGGGATCACTCGGTCCTAAAGGATTCCTAAAATTTAATCCCTAAGGAAATATACGCTAGATTGGTAGACAAGTTCTACCCTATATCCCTATGCAATTTAATATACAATATCATAACGAAAGTAACTGGAAATAGATTGAAACCTCTTATGCAAGAAATTATTTATCGGGAACAAGGAGGATTCGTGGAGGGAAGAAAACGTATGGATGGCATAATAGTATCTCATGAATCCATCCACTCTCTTAAAACAAGTGGTAAGTCGGGAATGATGATAAAGTTGGATCTAGCTAAAGCCTATAACATAATTAACTGGGGATTTTTGTGTGAAATTTTGAGTGCGTTCGGATTTGACACAGACTAGATCTCTTGGATCTATGGCCTAATTTCCTTGTCCTTTTTTTCTATCTTGATTAATGGGTCCCCTTTGACAACCTTCAAATATTCCAGAGGTATCCTCAGGGGGGATCCCCTTTCTCCCTATCTATTTGTTATTTTGGCAGAAGGTTTGGGGTGATTTATCAAGTAGTCCCCCCAAAAAGGTTCCCTCCAAGACCTTCTTCTTATCCATCATTATGAACCCATCACCCACTTGCAATTTGTGTATGACACCCTATTAATGGGTTGTCCCACTATCAAGGAAGCGATATCTATCAAATGCATCCTTAACATCTTCATGGAAGCCTCAGGAATGCAAATAAACCAAGAAAAGTCAAAGATTTTATTTTTTAACACTCATGTAGCAGTCCATCTCAACTTATCCAACATTATAGGATTACAAAGAGATATATTTCCTTCAAAGTATCTGGAATCCCCTCTCTTGGAAAAATCCCTGAACAATCCATCCTGGAAAGAGCTTATGGTGGAGCTACATGACCACCTTAACAGTTGGACACATAGATTCTTGACTTTCCCAGTGTTGGTCCTAAAGTCTGCACCTGACTGATAAAGGGAAAATCTAGGCCACCTCAAGTTTTGGGATGATTATTCTTTGATAATTTGATTTTTTGGGTCAATTAGAGGGCTAGTTTTACCAAGACATGAGCATGGTTGGGTTGGAAAAATGATACGGATGAGTGTCCTCCTTGGTTGGTGGCACACTAATGACAGACAAGTGAAATAATAAAAAACAATGGGAAACAACAAAATATTCAATGAATAATATGTTGCAAGAAGTTCAATACTTAAAATATCATTTCAAGAAATTAAACATGTATCAAAAATAAAATTTCTCCCATAGCTTGCAATAAAAACAAATCTTCACCAAGCATTAGCTATTTTCACAGGTTGCATATCAATAAAGACAAGTTATACAATAACCGAAGGAAATGAAATGTACTTTGCACAAATAAAAAATGGCATTCAAGATAAGATAAAAACACATGAATATTTGAACCAAACACTGTCATCAAGAGTATATTCACCAAGTAGAGATCTTTAATCCATGCATAGAACGAGTCCAACCAGTCTGATGTATTGCTATCCTTTCCCAAAAATCAAACCCCCAAAACATACAAAAACTGCATATTTATCAGAGTTGCAGAGGCTCTCATCCCTCTGGGACTGAGACTTAACTCTACATTAACAATTGTAGAATAACTTATTAACTTGACTAAAACATTGTTGGAGTACAACAATGTATACTTCACACTTGACTTAATCAAAAGAGTGGTTCTTATCGCACACAGAAGACCACTTATTGTGCTTTTAAACTAAAAGAGTCTTGAATGGAATCATTAAAACTACCACTAGCGATGAAACTAGATTGATGCATGTGTTGGAACGAACTTGGTGGTAGAAAAAGACTAGGAGCGACAGAACTGATTTATGCAATGAGTACTGGCATGCATGCACATTGTTTGAGGCCACTAGAGGATAATTGGTTGTATCTAGCAGCTTCTTCACATTATCTGTTTGAGGAAGAGGTAGGTATCCCAGTGTTTTTCTTGGAATCCTCGACATTCTTGTTTTCTCTGTGATGGAATGGTCGCGATCTGCTACCATTTTGCTTCTCCTCGTGACTTTCCTTTGAGGATTTGGCTTAACACATAGTTGGTTTCCACATGCTGCTCTCGGATTAGACGTAATAAAAGCATGTGACTGCGGAAGTTTTCAAAGGTGGTTTGGGTCCACACCGCTCCAACCCCCGCAATCCACCACAAGCTGCCACGTACCTCTCCAATAATACCATGGTTTCGATTATGGGACCGCTCAAGGATGTTAAAGTTCAGGCATTTTTCATCCCCGCAATGAAGTGTGGTCGTCGATCTTGTCGCAATCTGTGATCCAAGTGACCCTGCTACTTTAGAGCCCCTGCTAAAGTTCTATCTAT
>ML782846.1:587920-601639 GCA_009831015.1 Picea engelmannii
CCCCCCCCTATCGTCATCCTAGGAGGTTCAAGGATGAGATAGAGAAGGAAATCAAGGAATTGTTGGCAATGGGACACATCAGACCGAGCAGCAGCCCATTTGCTTCTTCTATTGTCTTAGTTCTGAAGAAGGATGGAACCATGAGGATGTGCATTGATTACTGAGCCTTGAACAAGAAAACCATCAAAAATTGGTACCCGATCCCACACATTGACGAGTTGATGGATGAACTGCATGGGGCAGTTTTCTTCTCAAAAATTGATCTACGCTCTAGAAATCACCAGATCAGCATCCGAGAGTAGGACATAGAAAAGACGGCATTTCGATGTCATTTTGGACACTTCAAGTTCTTGGTTATGCCATTTGGGCTAACCAATGCACCCACTACATTCCAGTCTTGCATGAACCATATATTCAGGGATCGGTTAAGGAAATCAGTCTTGGTTTTCTTCAACGACATCTTGATCTATAGCCGGTCATAGCAAGAGCATATGAGGCACTTGGATGAGGTATTGAGCATCATGGAGGCACAGTCATTATATGCCAAAGAGTCCAAGTGAGAGTTCGGTATGATAGAGCTACTTTACTTAGGCCACATCATCAATGCACAGGGGGTACAAGTGCACCATGAGAAGATCAGGGCCATTCTGAATTGGTCGACGCCCAAGAACGTGACAAAATTAAGGAGCTTCTTCGGGCTGTGCAGCTATTACATGTGGTTCGTCCAGGGTTTTTCTCAGCTTGGAGCACCACTGACAGATATTACCAAGCATCGAGCCTTCATATGGACCAAGAAATCACAGGAATCCTTTGATCACATGAAGGAAGTCATGGGCACTTGTCCATTGTTGGCACTACCAAACTTCACCCTGCCATTTGTACTAGAGTGTGACACATCCGGCAAAGGGATCGGTGCAGTTTTGATGCAGGGAGGACACCCCATTGTATTCGAGAGCCAGAAGCTTAGTCAACCTCAGAGTTTGTACTCCATTTATGACAAGGAAATGTTGGCAATCATGCATGCCTTGACCAAGTTCAGACAATATTTGGTGGGCAGCAAATTCGTGGTCAAGACCAATCACAACAGTTTGAAGTATTTCCTTGAGAAGAAGGACCTCAGTGAGTGCCAACAGAAATGGGTGACAAAGGTACAAGCATTCGACTTTGACATAGAGTATGTCAAGGGGAAGAAGAACATTATGGTCGATGCACTATCGAGGAGACCTGCGGCATGTTCTTTGATGGAGATTCCAGTAGATTGGAAAAACCACTTGTTAGTGGAATTTTCCAAGAACAAGTTCGCTTATGAGGTGATGGATGGGAAGATACAGGATGATCGGTACAGGGTCATTGACAATGTCATATTTTACAAGGATAGAGTTTACTTGGTGCCAGATTCAGGGCTTAAGAAGAAAATCCTCACCGCAGTTCATGATTCACCTCTAGCAGGCTATCAGGGGTTTTTCAAAACCTACAGACAGATCAAAGAAAGGTTCTCATGGAAGGGCCTCAAACAATAAGTTATGAGACACATCAGTGAGTGTGTGACTTGCCAGCAGAACAAGTCAAAGCATGCTCTTCCAGCAGGGCTACTTCAGCCACTCCCCATTCCAGAGAAGAAATCAGAGAGTATATCTATGGACTTCATCACCGGTCTACCCAAGGTCCAGGGTAAGGACTATATCTATGTAGTGTTTGATAGATTGACCAAGTTTTCTCACTTCTACGCCATACCGACAAAGTACAACGCAGTTCAGGTAGCCGATATTTTCTTCAGGGAGGTCTTCAAACTTCATGGGTTGTCGAAGAACATCGTCAGTGACAGGGACAGTCGGTTCATAGGGACATTTTGGAGAGAGTTGTTTCGGTTGGTGGGGACAGAGTTGACACCTAGCACCAACTATCACCCTCAAACAGATGGGCAGACCGAGATTGTCAACAAGTGGGTTGAAGGGCATTTGAGGAATTATGTAGGAGGATAGCAGAGAACGTGGGTAAAGTGGTTACATTTAGGGGAACATTGCTACAACACCACCTTCCACATGTCCATTGGTATGACACCCTTCCTAGCATTGTATGGATATGATGCTCCCACTTTGGTAGACTTGGTCTTCGGGGAGAGCAGAGCTCCCAAGGCCAAGGATTGGATCATAAAGAGTCAGGAGATTCTCAAATTGTTGAAAGAGAACCTGCAGACAACACAAAACTGACAGAAGATAAGCGCGGACAGGCACGAGATAGAGCGTAGCTTTGAGGTTGGAGATTTGGTTTTCTTGAGACTCCAACCCTACCGACAGTTATCTCTGAAGAAGAGTGCAGCCGAGAAGCTCAAGCCCAGATTTTATGGTCCTTACAGGATCATGCACCGAGTAGGTGAGGTTGCTTATGAGCTAGAGCTTCCAGAGGGAAGCAAGATTCATAATGTGTTCCACGTGTCTTGCCTCAAAAAGGGAGTGGGACAATTCATTAACACATCAGAGTAGCTTCCCATGTTGGATGAGGAGGGACAGTTGGAGTTAGTTCCGGAGGAGGTTTTGGAGTTCTGGGAGCAGAAACTAAGGAGCAGGTTCCTCAAAGAGTGTTTGATCAGATGGAGAGGGCTTCAAGTAGAGGACGCTACTTGGGAGAGCGAGAAAGTGTTGCAGCACCCTGGACTGGTATTGCTTGAGGACAAGCAATTTCAGGAAGGGAGGACTGTAATGTCCCTTTCCAAATAGGAGCTCCAGAAAAGGAGGCTTAATGGTCTAAACCACCCCATTAGACTATAGCCAGGGCCAAAGAGAGGTAAACAGGGTTACTAGAGGTCACTCTAGTCACAGGTGTTATATTCGGAAAGTGACATTGAGCTAACAAGGGTTGACAGTGCTTTTAAGTAATTATGAGCTAAAAATAGAAGTCAACAGTGAATTAGGGTTTCAACAGTGATTTAGGATTTTAGCATGATTTAGGGTTTTGGAAAGCTATAAAAGAAGGGTCAGCAACCTAATTCATCATTATGCAGATTATGACTTGTCGTTGAGGAGAAGAGGCGCATCTCAGGAGAGATAGTTCAGTATATTCTAGGAGGAAGACACCAATTGGTTGATTTCGGTGTTGAAAGACACACCCTAGTCACCAGGAAGATCATCCAGGTCTTCCATCATTCTTCATTGATTCCGCAGTGCTCCCATATTCCGGGTATTATCTTTTAGTTTCTTATTTGTATTCCAACTAAGATCCTTTTGTCTTTTGATCTAGCCGAGTGTTGTTATTTTATTCAGCCGCAGTTGCTTATTTATATCTCGGCTAAGATCCTTTGTATGTTGATCTAGTCGAGTATTGTCAGTTATTCAGCCACATTCGGCCATTTTGTAATCCACAGAGATATCATAATACAAACTTTGCAGTCCTTTTTCATGTTTATTATTTGTATGATCATTTATATGCTGTAAACCTTTGATCCTACACACACATTAGCAGCATTTCCTAGACTAGCCAAGTCAGGAACATTACATGAAGTATTCCTTTGAAAGGAAACAGAAGGGTCGAGACCCTTAACAGGCTGAGTAAATCGTAAATCTCAGAAGGGATAATGCAAGGAGTGCATGGGAGATGGACTTTATCTAAGTTCTAAAACTCAAAAGAGATAACGCTTTCAAGAGCGTAAGGCAGACCCAGATAGTCGGGTTCCCGGAAGAAAGTTCAAAGGCCGAAATCTTTGAACACTTACAAAATCTTCCAAGTTGGAAGAAGGTGAAAGCTCAGAAGGAGGAGCGATAGCAACCGTCTGATCGGTTGTGGGGAAGAATCTAGACCATCATATCTACGTCCAGTGAACGAAGGATGCACAGAGGAGAAGAACAAATCCCATATGTTTGATCTGGGTGTGAAGGACCAGTGACCGTTGTATCTGGAAGAAGGTGCACAAGATTTAACGTCTTGTGTGCACAGGAGAGTGGACTTGTCAAAGTCCCAAAGTCCTAAAGTGAACAGGGACCATCAATCATCGAGGAGGACAAGTGGCGAAGGGTCTAAGGTTTTAAGTGAAAGCACTCTAGGAGAAACGAGTGAGCAGGAGTTGAAACTCTCGAAAGCTGAAGACTCGAAGTGAATAGAGGTCATCAGATCAAGGGGGAGACACGTGTCAAGAGACCATGAGTTTTGGGTGAAAGCACTCCGGGAGAAACGAGTGCATAGGAGTATGAAATTCCTGAAGGCTGAAGCACCGAAGAGACGAAGCGTCGAAGAGCCGAAGTGTCGAAGGGCCGAAGAGAATTTGGACCGTCGGATCCAGAAAAGGGCACATGGCGAAAGATCATGAACTTTGGGTGAAATCACTCCGAGAGAACGGGAAGGAGAAGGGTTTGAAATCGTCAAAGCTCGAATAGGCGAAGCGGACGATAGTCTTTGATATAGGTTGGACAGGTGTCACCAGATCATGAACTTCGAAGGATTGTACTCCAGGGTTTTTGAGAAGTTGAGTTTCAGAAATTTTTGAAGTGCCAAAGCCTGAAGCATTCAGGGTCGTTGATCCCAAAGGAGAAGCGTGGATCATTGATCTGCAAGGGGACACGTGGAGGACAGAGATTCACTCTGTTGGATAATCGTTGGATCAGGGATGACAAGTGTCATAGGATCCGACACTCCAGAAGGATTCACTCCAGAGGTTTGTGTTTATTGATATTTGAGAATCCCGAAGGCTAAAGTCCCGGAAACGATGAGAGTCGTCAATGTGAAGGTGGACTTGCAGAGCTAGATCTATATCTTTGGAGGAAAGCGGAGGAGGAAAAGGTTTGAAGACCCGGAGAAGATCTCGATCGTTAATCGAGGAGGGAGTGGAAGGACCGCCAATCTAGTTGAGGAAGCCAAAGTCCTGAAGTGGGAGAAGAGTCATCAATTTAGAAGGATGTGTCGCAGACCATCTGCCATTTCAGAGAAATCTCTCCAGAGGAATTGGGAATTTGAGAATTGAAACTCCCGAAGGTCAGACTTACGAAGGATATCCTCACCGTATATTCAGGGAGACAGGTGTCAGCATATCTTCCACTCTAGAATATTTCCATACGAAGGAAACATTTTTTTTAGAGTTGAAACTCCCAAAGTCTGAAAGGAGAAATCTTCCATAGTTGTTGATTAAGAGGGGACCTACGTGTCGACAGATCATGGAGATCTGGGGTCGAGCGTGGAAGGAGGAAAGAAGACAGGAAAGGATATTAGATAGCAGTCCTTGATTGTGGATAATCGTCAGGGGATTGGAGATCGATGGACGAGAAGGATTGTGGGGCCAGAACTTGCTTAGAGGATAAAAATCAGAGAGCAGGCCGCAATTGGAACCATGGTATTGCTAAGGGAATACGTGGCTCTTTGTGGTGAAATGTGGGGTGAAAAGTGGGTTGGTCTAAAACCACTCTTTCTCGCACCCACAAAATGAGCTAGTGAAAAGGAGCTAGTGCCCGCAAAATGAAGAGCGCGCAGACAAGAGGGTGTGGGTATCACAGGATCTGTACCTAAATGAGAAACGGGCATGTGTAAAGTTGTTTTGGGTTCAATAAAGAGCCTGAAGGGTCGATCCGATTCAGAAGAAAAGAAGATCCAGTGACCGAGAGGTCGGTAGACCCTGCCGAGGTAGGGGGGCTGCATCACTTTCCTTTTGTTTTTTCATTTAATTAGTTATTTGTGTGTGAATAAATACTCCATAGCCCAAGAAAGGCACTAGGGTTAGCTTTAAAGTTAATTTTCAGAGATGCATGGCTAGCAGACAGAACAGAGGTAAGAAGAGGGAGGTGGAAGCAAGGTATAAATTCAAAAGGCAGTGATCTATTGTTCTTAGCACCTCACCGGGAAGTGCTATCCTCGGTTAGAGCCAATGTTGTAACCTAGCTCTACACCCCTGCCTCTCCTCTCTCATTTCCCTATTCCTTCATCAAATTTTTCCTCTTATGGTTAATAAAGTCGATTTCCCATATGTTCAATGACTTGGTTTTCCTTATTAGATTGCTTGAATGATTCTTTGCACCGAATTATTTATGTTTTCCTTGAAATATAATTGCATGTCTGGCTTGAGTTTGAAATACTTGTCATCATGTTTGCCACTAATTGAGCATGCAACAGGCCCACCAATCCTTTCTTATGCACAAGAGACATCCAGGTCCGCCAATTCCTTTGTATGCACAGTAAAAAACCGTGGGCAAAAATGCAGCATTCAGAGTATACCATTTTAGGCTTGAAATACAAGCAAATAGACAGGTTCAATTTTCAACTATGGATATCCCATGAGTAGTTCAAATCAATGGCTCTCATACATTCGGAGTTTCAAATTCGTTCAAGGATTAACGACCAGACAGAAGTCCCGAAGAGCCGACGTGACGAGAGACTTCCACGTCAATCGGGCCCATACTACCTCGGGAGTTTTCCATGCTTTACATTCCGAGCTCCCGAAGCCTGAAGTCCCGAAGTGACGTCAGGAAGCAAAATAAAAAATGAAGAAATCCTTGGTATAGTCAAGGATGGATAATACATGGGCTTCAACTAAAGCCTACTTGATCCTTTGGAATGTTGATTTTGCCTCTAGAGACCATTTTATCATAGCATCTTTCTTCAACATGTTAGTGATAGGCTTTAGGATTTCGACGAAATTTGGCACAAAGCGCCTTAGGAAGTTTATCTTGCCAATGAAAGATTGGATAGCCTTTTTATTTATGGGGATTTCAATATCTTGAATGGAATCGAATCGCTTCAGATCAATTGGTATACCTCATGTTGATATGATGTGGCCCAGGAGCTTCCCTTCTGGCATGGCAAAGTGAGACTTCCTAGGATTCAAAGATATTTTGTATCTCCTGCATTTCAGGAAAACCTGCTCCAGATGTTGCAAATGTTCATCATCGGACTTGGAGAAAATGGTGATGTCATCCAAATATATAACTACAAATTTGGATTTTTCCCCCACAAAATCTATGTCCATGGCCCTTTGAAAAGTGGCCCTTGCGTTCATCATCCCAAAAGGCATCTTGTCGTATATGAATGTTCCCCATGGGGTGGTGAATGTTGTTTTTTATTTGTCCTTTTCACAAATCTCTATCTAGTTATAGTCAGAGTATCCATCTAACAAGGAAATCATGTGGGCACCTACCACCCTCTCTAAAATATAATCCATCTTGGGGAGGGGGTAATTGTCTTTTAGAGAACACTTGTTGAGATTTTGGAAATCAACACACAAGTGTATCTCCCCATTTTTCTTTCTCACATGTACCAAGTTGGCCACCCAGTTTGAGTACCTCAATGGTACAATAACCTTTGATCTAGCATTTCTTTCATCTCTTTCTCGATTATAGACATCAACATGGGATTAAATCGGCGAATATTTTGTCTGAATGGCTTGGAGCCAGCCTTCAAAGGTATCTTGTGATGGATGATGTCAGTGTCAAATGTCTTTAAATCCTCATACGACCAAGCAAAAGTATCAGAAAACTTTTTGATGATATTGACATACATGTCCCTTTGTTCCATAGCTAATGCTTTAGACAGCTTGATGATCTTGGGATTCTTAGTGGTCCCAATATTGCAATATGTTATCTCTTCTTCTTGATTCTTCATGGTAGCTACTCTGGAAACGTCATTATTGTCAAACAACCTCTTCAGTGGCACTAGTCCTCTTGGAATGTGATTGGTTTTCAACTCCACAATATCATGGCCAGCTACTGTGTTTAGCAAATGAGATGTTTGTTGATTTTATGATTCATTGTTTTTACCCTCTTGGCTTTCTTAGTCGATTGAGATGTTGGATAATTCTTCAGTGGTCTACAGAAACCTCTGCAACTCTAAATCATTGATAAAGACTTGCTAGTGCTTTATGTTGTCTGGTATGGTTGTCCTATGTCTGATTTCCACCTGATATTTAATATTTGGACCAATTGGAGGTCTAAAAGTGTTGGCAGCCAAGGCTAGAGAATCTTCCTTATGATTCTCCTCTCTGGGGATGAAGGATATATTAAATTCTAGAAATAAATCGTCGATCGGGTCCCATACCTCGTTTATTGCTTGAGCCTCTATTGTTTAGCTTGATAGATGTTCTTAATTTGATTGATGATTAACTCGGAATCACCAAAAACTGCTAAACAGTCAATGGCCATGTCTTTGGTAGCCCTCAATCCCAACACCAGAGCTTCGTATTCAGCTATATTGTTAGTAGTTTCAAAATCCGGCTTATAAGAGAGTTTTATTACCTCTTGTGAAGGGGAAATGAGGAGTATACTTGCCCTGGATCATTCCTTTGACGAAGAGCCATCGAAATACATCTTCCATATTTTTTCTTGTTGATATGTCAGTGGTTGATCTTTGCATTGGCTAACTGATATTTTGGGTTCATCATCATTTAAATGAAAAACAAATGAGCCGATCTCATTCTCCATAGCATAAATTGGGTGATTGCTTGGGTTTTGATGGTCACTGACAATATAGTCTAATCTGACCTCTTTGTATAGCCTCCTATGTTCCCCACCGAAGACAGGGATGGTGGCGTAAGTGAGTTCCATTTGTAATGATCCTCCAACCTTCTTAGCCCAAGTTTTGGATAACAGCATACCAAATTTTGGGGGAATGTCATCCACAACAATATCCATCACTACACTCTTCATTGGTAATTGTGCCAAAGAAACCACCATATCTTTTATCGGTCCCAGACATTTTACTTTCTTAGAATCAAATGAGTACAGGTACTGGTAGGGTTTGGTGATCTCTGGACCTAGTTCTTCCATAACAACTTTGGGCATAACATTGTGCGAGGCTCCTGAGTCCATAAGACAGTTATGTAGTATTTTATCATGGAAATTTAAATATATATAGAATGGTGGAGAAGCATCAGAGTCATCCTCAATGTGTGGACCCACAGTAATGGTTGGGGTCTCATCCTACAAACTAATTGCGTCAAAAGATACAATAGAAGTAGTTGGTTGCAGAACTTTCATGATAGATTTTTTGAAAGGTCCATTCTTCATCAATTTTTTTAAAGGCACATGGATCTTGATCTTGCTCAATTCATGTTCTAGGTTGAAAGAGGTTGGTGGCCTATCAACTTCCTTTATCTCAAGGACTGCAGGTTTAGGTGCGGGAATTTGTTGAGATTTAGATGACATATCTTTCCTTAGATTGGGTGTGGGAAGGACTTCCACCTTTTTGTTTTAATTAGATGTAGTGGCTTTGGGAGCCCCCTCTTGTCCTCAAATCATATTTTTTCTGGGGTTGGCCTTGAATAACTCCCTCTTCCACTGTCTGATTATCAAACTGAATTGACAGTTGTGCTACCTCATATTCTTGATGCGTTAAGTGACTAGTGTAATAATCTATTTCATTGAAAAGTACAGCAGTATCATCTACAACATCATTGTCTACATTTATCTCCTCAATCTAATTGTCTTGGAAAGGAGGCGCTACCCTTTGATCATCAGCATTCCTCATTTCTCTCTACATTATCTGAGGTGCATCATTAGGCCTTCTGAATTGATTTGGATTTCTATTTCCAACCCATTGAAAATCCTTGTTTGGTTGTTTAGATTCCCATTTCAGCTTAGCTATTTCAGATGTCAAATCCTTCAAAGTTTTGTTCATTTCATCAAGTTTTGGATCAGATGTGACTGGGTTAGAGGAGGCAGGGGAATCTTTTCTATGTTTCTTCTTGTCTTTATCAGACCTAGTCTATAACCTATCTGATGCCAAGATATTGGATTCAACCTCAATGGCTACTTCCTGCATGGACAACAGTGTGGTGGATCTTCTCTCCCTTGGCAAAAGGGAGAAATATGCAACAAATGCATTGGCATAAGTGATCTTGGCAGAGGCTTCAGTTGGTTTGATCTCATCTAGGATTCTACCATACATCTTATTGAATCTCTTGGTGAAGTCTAAAATAGATTCACCATTCTTTCTCTTCAGAGCCCCAAACCCAGTGGTGTAGTAGAGATAATCTCTCCTATATCCCCATTTCTTTATGAAAGCTTCATATAATGCCTCAATATCTACAATGGAGGCTGGAGGAAGACCCTGGAACCATTTCCTTACTTCCCCATCCAGACTCTGCACAAACAACCTCATCCACACATCTGCATAGTCAAAGTTAAAGTTGTCTGCAAAGCTGTAAAAGGATACCAGATGTTCCTCAGCAGTGACATCACCCTCCCCATTATATCTTGGTAAATATTTCATGTAATATGTGGCCAGGAGTGCATGTAATCCTACATGTAGAACTAGGGGTGCATATCTGGCAACGATTATGGAATTCATCATGTTAGCAGCCATGGCTTGAGCAATAGGAATCTGAAGATTTATGGGAGCTACAGGGGTGGATGTTGGATTGGATGATGAAGTAGAGTTAGGAGTAGAATACGTCTGAGGTTCCTTGGAATTGTGTTTCTCAAGGCTATCAAATTCAAGCTGCTTATGATGATGAAGATAAGTAGACTCTTTGGGCACAACTTTACCCTTGAGGGGGGAGGTATATCTCTAAGATACGGTGGATTTTCTTAGTTTCCTTCCTGGCTCAGAGACTAATGTGTCCTTCTCAGGGTTAGGATGAGCATTGGTGGCTTTGATGTGTTCATCTTTAGACTTGTTGAGTCCTTTTCTGGGCACCAGTATTTCTTTCATAAATTTTACTCAGTGGAGTCGCCACTGGATTCTTTAACCATGGAGTCGCCGGGTGAATGATATGCATTCTAAATCTATATGGTATTTGTTCACCATCAAAGATCAGATCAGATCATTTTCATTCTCCCGGGGAACGGCACTAGAAGATGTTGGTCCTAAAGTCTGCACCTGACTGATAAAGGGAAAATCTAGGCCACCTCAAGTTTTGGGATGATTAATCTTTGATAATTTGATTTTTTGGGTTAGTTAGAGGGTTGGTTTTACTAAGACAGGAGCATGGTTGGGTTGGAAAAATGATATGGATGAGGGTCCTCCTTGGCTGGTGGCACACTAATGATAGACAAGTGAAATAATATAAAACAAAGGGAAACAACAAATTACTCAATGAATAATCTGTTGCAAGAAGTTCAATACTTAAAATATCATTTCAAGAAATTAAACATGTATCAAAAACACAATTTCTCCCACATGTTGCAATAAAAACAAATATTCACCAAGCATTAGTTGTTTTCACGGGTTGCATATTAATAAAGACAAGTTATACAATAGCCAAAGGAAATGAAATGTACTTTACACAAATCAAAAATTACATTCAAGATAAGATAAAAACACATGAAGATTTGAACGAAACATTGTCATCAAGAGTATATTCACCAGGTAGAGAGATTTAATCCATGCATAGAATGGGTCCAACCAGTCTGATGTATTTATATCCTTTCCCAAAAATCGAACCCCCAAAACATACAGAAATTGCATATTTATCACAGTTGTTGAGGCTCTCGTCCCTCTGGGACTGAGACTTAACTCTACATTAACAATTGTAGAACAACTTATTAACTTGACTTAATCAAAAGAGTGGTTCTTATCACACACAGAAGACCACTTATTGTGCTTTTAAACTAAAAGAGTCTTGAACTGAATCATTAAAACTACCACTAGCGACGAAATTGGATTGATGCATGTACTGGAACAAACTGGGTAGTAGAAAAAGACTAGGAGAGACAAAATTGATTTCTGTAATGAGTATTGGCATCCATGCGCACTGTTTGAGGCCATTGGAGGATAACTGGTTGTATCTGGCAGCTTCTTCACATTATCTATTTGAGGAAGAGGTAGGTCTCCCGGTGTTTTTCCCGAAGTCCTCGACATTATTGTTTTCTCTGCGATGGACTGGTCGTGGTCTTCTACCATTCTGCTTCTCCTCATGACTTTCCTTTGATGATTTGGCTTAATGCCTAGTTGGTTGTCACGCGCTGCTCTTGGATTAGACGTGATAAAAGCACGTGATTGCGAAAGTTTTCAAAGTCGGTTTGGGTCCACACCACTCTGACCCCGCAATACACCACAAGTTTTCATGTACCTCTCCAACAATACCATGGTTTCGATTGCGGGACCACTCAAGGATGTTAACGTTCATGCATTTTTCATCCCCGCAATGAAGTTTGGTCATCGATCTTGTCGCAATCTATGATCTGGGTGATCGTGCTACTTTAGCGCCCCTGCTAAAGTTCTATATATCTACCATATTATAACTCCCCTATCTGATTAGGTGATGGCGCCAATTTCTAAGAGCTTGGGAGCTTTTGAATGCGGAGCATGAATATCTCCCGAAGTGACATGGCAATCTCTCGTCACTTTGGCACTTCGGAGTTTGGGAGTTTATGAATGTTGTGCTTGGAAATCCCTCAAAGGATGATCTCTCGAATATGTCATGGCATCCTAATGTTCGTTCACTGACGTGTCATGGAAAGAAGGGTGGCACGTGTCACTCAAAATAGCATTGATGACAGACCCAAATATGCCTTAAATGAGTGCCGCATGTCTCTGACAGATGAGTGTCGCACGTCTAAACTGATGAGTGCCAAGTGCTAAGTTGAAAAAAATTCATGGAGTGGTAGGGCCTGAAGCAACGTGGCAACCTGAAGTCACTTCGGGACTTCGGGCTTCAGGAGCTCGGAATGTAAATCATGGAAAACTCCAGAAGGAGTACGGGCCCAGTTGATGTGGCAGTCTCTCGTCACTTTGGGACTTTGGGCTTCGGGAGATCAGGATGTAAAGCATGGAAAACTCACGAAGTAATACGGGCTCGGTTGACATGGCAGTCTCTCATCACTTCGAGACTTCGAGATTCAGGAGCTCAGGATGTAAAGCATGGAAAACTCTCGAAGTAGTACTGACCTGATTGATGTGGCAGTCTCTCATCACTTCGGGACTTATGTCTGGTCTTTAATCCTTGCGCGACTTTGAAACTCTGAATGTACAAGAGTTGTTGATTTGAACTACTCATGGGATATCTACCGTTGAAAATTGAACCTGTCTGTTTGCTTGCATTTCAAGCCCGAAATGGACTACTCTGAATGTTGCATTTTTGCTCATGGTTTCTTACTATGCATACAAAGGAATTGGCGGACCTGGATGTCTCCTACGCACAAGAAAGGCTTGGTGGGCCTGTTGCATGCTCAATTAGTGGAAAACATGATGACAAGTATTTCAAACTCAAACCAGACATGCAATTATCTTTCAAGTAAAACAGAAACAATTTGGCGCAAAGAATTAGTCAAGCAATCCAATAAGAAAAACCAGGTCATTGAACAGATGGGAAACTAACTTTATCAACCAGAAGTGGAAAAATTCGACGAAGGCATAGGGAAATGAGAGAGGAGAGGCAGGGGTGCAGACCTAGGTTACAACACTGAGCCAGGGTTCTTGTGGTGAACCAACCTAGCTCACGAGTTAATAATCCAAAATACTTGAAATATAAAGATATCCATATAGGATAGTAATAAATTATATATTGAATAATAAATATATAAGAATGAATAAGATGATGAGTACAATGAGAATGAGGGCCTTATATATCCATGTTTAAAATGAAGGTACCTAGACTTTTAAACCAAGGTAGCCCGATGACGATGTCAACTTCTTCTTGATACATAGTTGTAACATAGAATTGAGATATATATTGATATTAATCAATTGTCACTTGTAACTCCTTAATTCAAAAATAATCTTCCTTTCCAATTATATTCAACTCTGGAATTAATAATTGATTTTACAAATCAATATTCATGTAATTTGCATTATAGTCCAAGCTAATAA
>ML782847.1:19180-33963 GCA_009831015.1 Picea engelmannii
GGGGACTAATTTACATTAAACATTTATTTACATGGGGTAGCTTCCTTTTTACATGGATAAACTAATTTGAATTAAAGAAACAAACCATTTGTTAGTGTTTTGACTAAAACCTAGAATGTAGTATATACATATTCATTTTAATTTAACTCTTCATTATTTTCATTTTTTTAATTTTCTTTTTCATTTTTTAATTCTAATTTCTTTTTCCTTTTTTTTACTAAACCGTAACTTGTACATAACATTAACCTTTTTATTTTCCCTCCTTACCCACAAAAACCTAATGTACTATCCTAGGTCCATCCATATTGGCCCTCATGTGGGATTAATAATATTTCCATGAGAAATCAACGATCAAGCTATGAATCCTTAATTCTAGGAAGGATTTATTATTTTCTAGGATTTCCTATATTCTAGGAATTTCCTTGTCCCTTCCCGAATTGCATGGGAACTATATTATCCTATTAAAATTTTTGTTATTCCCAATGCCTTAAAATTTATATCATAAACTAGTTTTATTTGAATATTAATTATAAAGCATGAAAAAAGGAGGGGGATTAGTTTTGTTCTTATCAACTCATAAGAATATTCACCTACCTTAAAAACCCGACTATGATGCATATATCATATGACATGCATTATGTTGATATATTTGGATTGGTGGATTATTATAATATTAATTGTTTAAAAGTGTGCACGGGTGAGAGGGGAGAAGGTTCAATAATGTTTTATTAATTCATTGGAGTACTAGCTAGTCCAGAGTGGGAGATAAGATGGATTGTTGATGTCGTCGTCACCGATTATTGGAGATTACCACACTCACCTACCAAAACCTTGACGACGAAGAACAAGCCTTGAATACCTTGCATTTAAAATATTATTTGATTTTCCCTTGGAAGCCATGCACCCTTTTGATATATTATTTAATATGAATTAAACAAAATGTGCATTATCATATCGAGAGTCTTGAGTTGATGATCGTCAGGAGTCTTGAGATGATTTTTATCGAGGAATAGAGTGGAGTGAGAGTTAAGGCATACATATAAAATCTGGACGACGAAGCCTGGGGGAACTAGGGGGGACATTATATTATTTTTTACTTTATTTTTATATATTCATTTTATTTTGTTATTTATTTATTTAATTTCATTTTTTTGTTTTCTGTTATGTTTTTTTATTAATTTATTTTGTTTCTTGTTTTTTATTTATTTATTTTTTTGTTTTATATTCTATATTTATTTTATTTTTTATCATTTTAATTTTGAAATTTTCTTGGATTACTAGTTTCTCGCGGGAAAGATGAATAAACAACCTGAATGGGCCTAATGGTTAAAAACAAGTGTTTCCTCCTTGGAAATCATAGCTTCAAATCCAAAGCGGGGTAGGGTAATTATTATTTTATTATTATTAATTTTAACTTTAGTAATTTTTATTTTTCATTAATGGGGGGTAATTAGTTTAGTTTAATTTTAATTTAATTTGATTGTTTTTACATAGGATTAGTGTAATCATTTCTTTTAAACTTTATTAATAATTGTAAATAATGTAAACATTTTTTCCATTTTTTATTTCATTTTATTTTAATTATTTTTCTAATTTTAAAAACGAGAAAATTAGTTAAAATTAAGTTACAAGCCACAAGTCCCATGCTCGCCCAGATTATTATTCAAACTACCTCTAGGGGCTGAGCCATTCAAATCACTAATTTTCGAACTCTCTTATGCATGTGGGACTCCTTTTTGCAAGTTGAAGATCAATGGTCCATATTCATCCATGCGATAAATCGATGGTTGTTGAACAATGTTCTTTAAATGGGCATAACTTTTGTTATAGATGTCAGAATTAGGTCCATGATACCTCATTGGAAAGGTATAGGACAAAGGTTTGTCGTGGAAGAGGTATCTATGATGGGAATGTGACAAAATAAATCATAAAACACATAAAATAGTAGACCACAAATTCGAGGGAAAAATGGCCATACAAACTTCAAACAACCATATCTAAAGCTATGGGCAACGAAATTAGGCCCAGGATAGCTTGATGCAAAGATGGAAGAGATAAAAATATGATGGGACATCAAGTGTTGGAAAAAAATAAGTGGAAATTTTCCAAAAAATCAAAACACAGAAGAAACTTGAATTCAGTTGAAGAACAAGCTAGGCATACTTCAAACATTCATATCTCAAGCTACAGGAAATGAAATCAGACCAAAACTAGCTCAACGGAAAAATGAGACAGAGGAGAAGAATATCATAATATATCAATCAGTAAGCTAAAATAAGAAACGCCCAAAACGACTCAAGAAATTGAGAAGACAAAGACAATAGGTAGAGTGAATAATATTTTTTAATAAATATCATTTGTAAACTACCATAGAGAAAATGTAACCACCCAATGGTCTCTTCATCTTCCATTTGTAACTACCACATCTACATTTTCAAAATGTAAAAATAAATTGGGGGAAAATGAAATGAACATCCATAAAAACTGAAGAGTCTCTCTTGTTTTATAAAAGAGAGCTTGTTGGATGTAAGAAGAGACTTTTTCCCTTTTTAACAAAATATGGTACTATTACTACAGAGTGAATAAAGAGAAGAAGAATAAATTTTAAATTTATAACTGTTTGCAAATGCTTGTGGGACTATTCTACACTTGTATTTGTGGTTTAAGTTTTTTGGGTATTGATTATGTGAACTATTTACGTGCTTAGTATCTAGAATTCTTATGTTGTTGTGATTTATAATGAGTGCAAGGATGATGCTATAGGTATCCTATTAAACTATTTGAGATGATATTTGAAATATTATTGAAATAAACACTTTAGTTGACGTGAACTATTTCTATTGTCAAAGTATCATTTTAAGTTGTGCTCATCGATTAGTTTTTCTCATGCGGGATAGGTTAGAAGTCAATAGATTAGATTAGTTTGTTTTCAGCTTAGCTTAGACTTAGTATTAATTAGAACTCTTTGGGGGACCGTTCATTGTCTTTCCCATTTTTCTTCTTTTAATTTTGAGCAACAATGACGCCCATATACTCGTCGGAAATGTTACACTAAATGAGAGTAGGTTTGATTGGGACCTTCCATAAGGAGTTCTCCCTTACCTGATTGAAAATCCATTTGGACTCGTCACCACTACCCTCACCCAAAGGGTTCCCCTATTCCCCTCATGCTTGTATCTATATATCTTAGTGGCCCTTCTCTCTTGATTTTTCACCTAGGAGAAAAATTCCCTGAGTTGGACATTCCCCACATATGGATCAAGGTACTTCTATAAGGGTGAGGCATTACAAAATTGTGTAGATAGAATTCAAAGAGTTGATTCTTATCTTCTTATTATAATTTTCGGTATGCTTCTATGAACTCTTTCTTAGTGTCTAACTCAAGGGGTTGGATTTTGGTAGTCTGACCCAATTTAAACTTGAGCCATTATTCTCTCAAAAACAATGAATATGTTATTTTATGGGGTCTGCAAGAGATCATCTCTTCTACCACTTCCATGGAATTTTGAATTACTACTTTTAAATATCCACGTTTCTATATTTTATCTTCAATTTCTCTTCTATATTTTTCTACTTTTGTTTTTAGATCTTCACTTTCATATTCTAACTACCTTTTATCATCTAGATTCTGCATATTAAGGATTAGGAATTTGTCCTATAAGTCCACAATTTGTTGTTCATGATTTTTTTGGGATCCTTCCTCTGTTGTAATTTCCATCTCGGTTTTGTTTTCTACAATGGTCTTCCATTTTAAGGAATCTTCCCTAGCTTCTTATAGCTATACCATAAGGTCTTGGAAGTGAAATTAATCATTCTTGGTTGCTTATTGAGACTCTCCCACATCTTTTTTTGTGTTAGGAGGTATGTCCTCCTCAATTTCTAATGCATGTGCATGTTGAAAAATATCCAACTTCTTTGCTACCTAGGACCTTGTTCTTGCCTTGGTAGTTCTATTTCCTTGCTACATAGGACCACATTCATGCCTTGTTAGATCTACTTGGTTGTCCTCTTGAAGGGATTCCTAAAGAAAATTTATGAGGAATCCTTTAGGGTGTGCCCATCTAGACTAGATTGGTAGCAATGTCCCTATCCTCCTCCTCTATTATAGTAGACCCCACCTTTTCTTCTTCCTCTCTGACTATATTCTTCTAAGTCTTTCTCATTTTTCTTTTCCATGCCTTACCTCCCATATTTTTCTTCTTCCTAGATTCCTTGGTAGAGACCTCTTCTATATGACCTACTTACAAGGACAAAATCTTGTCTAGTAGTGGTTAAGAACTTGTCACATGTTAATTGGAAAGGTATGTTTTCTAGTGCACCACATACAATCAACTTGATTATCCCATGATGGTATAACACATATATCTTCCCTATATACACCTTGGAACTCATCTCCTAGATATTGCAACAAACAATAAAGGATTCTTAGGTTCTTTTTAGGGGGTTGATAATACATATGTCCTAACTAATGTAACATCTTGAACTGATATGCATATACCATATTGTTTCTTCCCTCACAAGTTATACATTTCATGATTTGTAAGGCCACCTCATCCCATAATAAGGGTAGGATTTCTCTTTTCACCCCATTCTTGGTCTCCTCCATTCTTTCATAATATCTAAGGAAGTTCTTATTTTCATATAGGGAAAACTGTCTGTAATACCTCGGTTTTGAGACACATATTAAATAATGTATTTTGTGAATTTATGAAAGGCCAGAGTGCCCAAACAATTAAAAGAGGTGAGTGTGCCTAGGAAATGTAATTTTTTTTTATCATTATTAATAATAAATACATCATTGGTTTCTAGACGGACAATGACAAGAGTTACATGGGGCTATGATTCCACAAGAGAGGGGGATTGAGAGGCTAAGTATTTATTTTATATTTTATTAACCCATTTTTGTTTTAATGGAGAATATCGGTTACATGATCTTCTTGGGGGAAGGCCATGTGGTTATCTTATTCCAATAAATATATAAACCCATCTTTGGTTTGTTTTGGGGTTCATTCACTCACTCATTGTTCATTGTTCACACCTTTCATTTTTTTCTCTCTCCATTTCATTCTTTCACCCACTCTTCATTCCTCATTAATTTTGATCTTGGCTTGGGAAAGAAAAACGATTTGGGGAGAGGATCCATGGGTTTTTGGCAGTAATGATTGTTGGTATATTCTAGCCATGAATTGATGCATGCATGTCTGAGATACATTAGCATGTGTGAATTTTTTCCCACATCTATGAATCCTGAGAGTCCCAACATGAATATTCTTGACCAGATGCATTGGAGCCCTGGAAGGAGGTCAACAACTTGAGGGGCTACATGGCATAGAAGGGGGTCCATTCTCTTGGGTTGTCCAGGCTGGGTAGAAGAGAGTTGGTGTACATTGGATTGTTGTGTGTACTAAGAAGCCCGTGAGAGATTGAGTGTTGACTGGTTTGGGAAGTTGAGTGACACTCTTGAACCATCATTGTGGATTCATAGCCTTGGCTCAGGGGTGACATTGATGTTGATACTTGGAAAAACAATGTCTACTATTGGGTGGAACGTCCTTGGTCTACAACCAGTTGGTGATTCATTTAATTAAAGATAAGTTCTCTCTATCATGTTTTTCTTTGATTATACATTTATTTCTGTTGTGTATTGATTAATATCTTTGAGATGTGCATGTTTGATGTGCTTGATTGTTGGTTATTTCTATGCATGTCATAATTAAAAATTCTTTATACTGTAGCATGAATCTAGATCTATGCATGTGAATATTTCATGTCTCTTTATTAATTAAAAATTTATCATAATTTGAAATCAGTTCATAAGCGAGTTTGGAAGTAACATGCCCAACTTGTGGTTGGTTGGGTACATTACAGATTGGTATCGGAGCTTCTGGTTGAAACACTGGACTGGTATGGGATGAAACTGCTAGACAACGTATTATGGTTAATAAAGAATATGTCTTTGAGATCTTAAAGCTCAGGAGTGATAGTGTTGCAGAGATCACGTAGAAGACAGAGCATCATGCAGAGCATAAATCCTTTATAAAGGATTGTGGAATCTTATGTTCCTGAGATTGATTCTAGGCTCGAAGAATAATGTCAGGTATCAAAGATTTTAAATGAAATGTTTTATAAGTTCATTATTCTACCTTCAGTTTTCCGAGAAATAACTTTAATTGAAATTTATGATAAGACAATATAGAGGTTGTATCTCGTTATCTGAGTCATAATTTTAACTTCAAATGATGTAGAAATGATTGAAAAAACTGTTAAAATAAATCAAGGTATCAATTATAGATAATTCTTACCTTATTTGCAGTAGAAGAAAAATAGAAGATTTACCCTTGAAAGAAGATTAAGAATGCAATAATTCACACAGATAATAGGTCTTTTTTTTACTCACAGTAAGAACATAGGAAAAACTGTAACTGGATGGACTTATGATGTATTAAGATCACAGTAGATGTATTACTAAATTATAATCATTCATTCTTCAAGAACTACAGAAGGAAACTCATAAGAGATGGAAACACAAAGAAAACACATAATTCAAATGAAACAAAAATTAGAATCTATGTCTGTTCTTGTATTAATGTTCAATAAGTTCTCTCTTTTACATTAGTCTAGAAGAAACCTATAATAGATCTAAAATATATCTATTTATACAAAAAATTGTCTCAACTAAAAGTAGTTCGACTTTCCACAGTATCTGCTCTAAATATAGAATACAATCCGAATGGAAAAACATAACACATGTATTGTTGAGTTATGGTTTGATGTGCTGACACTTCATATGCTCCTTCATTTTCCCCCAGACGCAATTGCTTTCCTCTGTTCATTGGACTAGGTACACATGTCCATCAAGGCTACCACAAATCTCTAAGGTTCAATGTTCTCGTTCAATTCAAAGGCAAACACCTTCTTGTGTACTAATGGTAGTTTTTCCTGGATCTTCCTTACTGTTTGGGATGTACTTTGATACTGTAAATTAGGCTTCGCCAACAACTCATTAATATTGAGTAAATCAATCTGATTCATCTGTTGAATATCAGATTGAATATTTTCCTTATTTTTTCTGGAGTTTTCCTTATTCATTTCTATTTCAATCTGCCCCAGTGCCTCTAAGTTATCATTTCCTTCAAATTCAACCAATTTTATTTCTACAGAAGACAGGGTATTCAAAAAAGTCTCCTTTTCCTCTCTGGAAATCTTCTTGCTTTATTTTAGGTTCGTCTCCCAAACTTTCAAGGCCATTTTTCCCTTCACTTATTCATATTGTGAGAAAGGGGTGAGACAAGGGATATTGGATTTCTGCCTCTATATAATGAATTCCTGGAACTTGTATCTAGCCACAATGACATCCTTTTCTTTCACATAAATAATTTTCAGAGAATTATTTATTGCTTGATAGTATTTCTGAATAGAATCCACCTTTTGATATAGATCCTACTGGACATCTTCCAACTTATCATTGATTTCATATGATTGTTCTTTGAAAGCAGTGATGTCTATTGTTGTGTTCTCCATTATGACTAATTTGTCCTGCATATGTTCTATCAAACTGTCCCACCGAGTAATCATGGCTTTGTTTGTCTGTGAACTCTAGTAAATCAACTTGATTTTCTCTTGTAACTGCTTCATCTGTTGCTGATAATTTAACCTGATTTTTTCTATGTATTAATTCATTCTGCTCCTGAAAATATGTTCTGTGTTTTGAATTTCATTCTGCAATTGTTCTACGAAGAGATATTTTTTTTTCAACTACTTAGTCAGATTATCCACTAACCATTGGTTGGCAGTGGCGAAGGCCCCTAGTGGATCTGCAACCTCCTTGGCAAACTCAAGATCATTTTGGCCTTTTCCATCATACACTATTTTCTATCTTTTAGTAATGACTCCATCTTTTTGTTGATATTCTTTCTCTACAATAGATTTCCTTTTCTTGTTGAAAAATAAACTTGAGGGAGGAATTTCTTCAGTAAATATAGGAGTAAGGTGATCTATGTGAACGACCTCCGAACTAGGAGTTCCAAAATAGGCCGCTAAAGGATTTAATGAGGGAATAGGAGAGATAATTGTTGTGGAGCATTCTAGACCTTTTGTGCTTAGGATGTTAGCAGAAGTAACTGGTGTTGAAGGAGAAAACAATTGTCCCTCCTTCATGAAAGATTCAAAGTGGGCTAATATATTTTTTGATCATGTATACCTAGTAGTGATGGTTTTATCTATTTAAATAATCCGTCTGAACTCTTCAATACTTCTTCAATTTTGTTCTTAGTGGAGAAACTTGGATGAGATTTTGTGGATTTAGCTTCATGTGAAGATGGAATGGGCCTTGAATCTCCTTGTAAAATCTTAGGCAAGGTGTTTCATCTATGCTTTTGGAAGCTGAGGAAACTATCATGTTGGTCAGGAGGCAGAGTCTGAAATCTATTTTGAAATTCTTCATAGGATATAACTCCCATGAAAACCTCATCATAAGGAGACTCTTTGTGGATGTATCTTTTCATGTTGAATTGAGCCAAATGATTCTCTACCACCTTTTGTGGATCACGTCTTTTGAATTTGATGTCAACTGATTTGACATCTACCAAGGCTGCAACCTCGACTTTGGTATGACCAAAATCTAAAAATGTAAACATACCAATCTGAATGGGAAAAGTTGGTCATACCTTTTTCTGAGACGCTTTAAATTCCTTAATGATTCCTCCTTCTACCATTTGGTATGCCACTTATTGGCACACCATCCTGTTAGATAAAAATTGTGGAAGGGCATGAGGAGGAATGGAGAAACCAAACACTCTAATGTAAGAGAAGTTCTCCTCAATGTACCAGTCTTCTAATGTGCCTAAGTTTCCCATAATATTCTCTGAAATATTGGGCAGAGGGTGGCCATAGATAGCTACATGAATAGGTACCACTACGTTGTGATAGATCTCATAAAATAAATCTTTAGCATTTTCTTCCCATAGTTTGGAGTGGTAGAAATGTATAGGTTCATAACTAGTCGAGGTCCAACTCCAGTTCATCAAGGGAAATGGGGTCATGAAGCAAATGACATCCATGATGTATGTAGACATGTAAAAATGTGCATGTTTCACTTTTAATTTCAACGATTGGTACTCAAAAACCTCTTTAGTCAGGTTGTCCGACAACATTTTTTCCCAGTTGAAAACATAGCCTTCGACCACTTCATTCATTATAGCCACCCACTCCACTGAGGAATGTGTAGGGTTATTTCTCCCAAATAAATGACATAGCATCATGGTTATATATAAGATATGAGCATCCAGGGACGTCATAGAATACATACCATGAGCGTCGGTTTTGAACTTGTCTAGATTTCCTCACTAGGTCTCAATTATATCATGACCATGTTTTCTATATTGAGTGCATTCTTTTCTCTCAAAATCTAGGAGAAATGCTGCATTGTAAGTATATTTGGGTGTAGAATAAAGTTTATACATTACTTGTAGGTCCTTTGTTCGAAAACGAGCCGACGAAGGTCTTCTGGTAACTGATAATGCTTC
The DNA here is from genome assembly GCA_009831015.1 of Picea engelmannii. Taxonomy (NCBI): domain Eukaryota; kingdom Viridiplantae; phylum Streptophyta; class Pinopsida; order Pinales; family Pinaceae; genus Picea; species Picea engelmannii. The sequence goes on from ML782847.1 coordinate 28,705, forward strand.
TAGTTTGAATGTTGACGTGCTCCAGAGCCCAACTTATCATATCATTATAGGGTATAATATTAGGTCGTGCAACAATATTATGTAGTTTCTAATGTGCTACCAATCTGAGCTTGGATGAGAAGGACGTGTCTTCTTCCTCGACAGAATCATCCAGACAGATAAGAATCTCATGTTCTAAGATATTGTAGACCTGCTTCCAAGACTTGATGGTATTTGTAATTCGTGGAGTGGTGTCTAATAGAATGTTTGTGTTTGGATTGGAATCATCTTATGATGCATCTTGCTTCTTCACAGCTTTGCATGGTGCCATAATCCTCAAGGAAATGAAATTAACCTTCATGTAACAAGAGAATTCTTTAAGCTCTTAATTACTGAAAGAAAAATTCTAATTGCAAATGGTAAAATGACTTGAGATTCAAGATGTTTTATTCATAAAGTCTATAAATATTCGTATTGATTTACTAACACTACAACATTGGGCAAAAATTACGACGAAATATTATGACGGTTTAAAATTTCGTTGTAATTTTTTTTCTTTTTTGGACTAAATTTACATTTTTTTTTCGAGGTCCAACTGTTCATCGCTCTAGCGACCAACATTCCACATTGGTTGTTATAGTGACCAACATTCCAAATTTAGTCTTTATAACGACCAAATATGGCACATGTGAGAATCAAACAGTCATTGACTTATTGTTTGGTCAATTTGACCGAATTCGTTGGAAGACCGATGAAATCAATCCTATATATATCCCAGTTACGACGAATTTGCTACAATCATTTTCTATAGTTGTGTGAGTAAGTTTCTATAGTTGCAACAATCATTCAGGTGTTCTGATGCAATGTTGTTCTGGTTTTTTATGAAATCTTGATTTCAATTCTCTTTCAAGAAGAGAAACATTGAATTGATTAAACTCTACATAGCTGAGATTTTGAAGGTCAGTACTTAAAAAGTTTCTATGTGATTTAGTAATTTGGTGGTATTGAACCATTTTATGGTTTATTTTCACTCCTTAAATCAGATTTTATGGTTTATTTTAACTACTTAGAAAGATTTATGGTTTATCCACTTTTCACAATTTCAAGATCCTATAAAAATGGATCTGAAAATAACTAAAACTGAATATAATCAAAAAAGGATATGACAAGTAAGATCACTATAGGTCGAATTTACCCTCTTAGCATTACTTGGCAGTTTGCAGGTGGAGATCATAGAGTTCGAGATCGATGTTTGACAGTTGGGCGATTTCTGTCAAAAATAGAAATGCCATTTGGCTTCCTTCTTTCACCATATGTCTTCAAAACTTAATGAGGAGGATGCTTTAACTTCTGATAATTATTATCTTTAATTTGATACAATTCCCACATGTTCTGGAACTCGAAAACCGTGATTTGGGCATAAATAATTAAATTCTGGACTCTTAAACACATTCGGCAGCTCATTGGTCTTGTGTTTTTTTATTTAGCTGTCGAAAGTCAGAGCTTCCAGTGGCTCACTACACTGTCAAATTTTCTACTTAGCTGTCGAAAACCCTAAAATAAACTCCCATTTGATACTTTGCATATCTCTACCTCATGAATATCTAGTGATCCATTAAATTATTATGTTTTCCTTCAATTGACGTATTAAAACCCTTAATGTGAAGATATGTATCTAAAAGGAGTTAGAAACTATAATGAAGCAAGATGGAGTAACGATGTTAATTCACAAGCATAGTATGAAAATAGTGTTTTGACAAGACACCAAGATGAGAAATAATGACATGAAATTTATTCAAAATATCATTTGGAAAAAAGGGAATCAAATTAGTATATATGACAAAGATTTGTCTAGAGGAATATGCACTCTCACAGACCCATAGGAATTGGATCTACTAGATGAGGTAATAGTCCAATCTATTTTTAAAATCTCTTTGAAGACTTCTTTACAGTCATATTCATGAGAATATTTACGATTTATACACCTAAGAACATGTAGAGGAAACAATAGTGTTGGGAGTCCCAAACAAAATTCAAGGACAAACTACTATATGAAGGGAAGGTCCTTGTTAATATATTAAACCTTGTCCAATGTTAGACAAATTAAAAATAAAGTAGTATTCTAATGGATCTAAGTAAGGAAATGGAATAGGAAATTATTCCAGATTCAGATCTCATCGACTAGTGCTATAGAAGAGGAAAATGCACATTAAAAGACATGATAACGAGACTTAGACATGTTTTTTTGAAATTTCTTTCTTAAAGGACAATCTTAGGATCCAAATTGATATCTTTCCTTCCATGTAATTGGCTCATAAACCCATTTATCTTTTGATATCCTATGGGAAGCATTATATCCTATGGGAAGCATCATAAACCTCTTCCCTTTAAGTTTAATCGTATTTGCCTCTAACATATATAGGTATGGGAAATCATTACACATGCCTGGAAATCACTAGTTTTTTAGTCTCCATCCTTTGTTTTAAGAAAAAAATATCAAAATGATTAAGAACGAAATATTGATGCATGAGAATATATTTCAATCATATTAAAAATCTCTAGGGAGGCTTCCCAAGAAAAACACCATACTTTGTAATGTTCCATACAATTACAAAAACTTATAAAGATATTGAAAAAACAAATCTATATTATTTGGCAATGGGGATAAATAAATTTATTAGTATCAATGGATTTTCCATCCATTTCTATAACATATGTTGTTACATCATTAAAAAATACCATTATATAATGTTTGAAATCATTGGGAAAAGGTTATGGGTTAGAGGAGGGATGAACTCTGTATTCTCCATGCTCATCTAAAAGGAAACTAATTTTATTTTATTTAGTAGTTTCAAACTAATATCTCTATCTAAAATGTTTGAAATCATTGGGCAAAGGTTATGGGTTAGAGGAGGGATGAACTCTCTATTCTCCACGCTCATCTAAAAGGAATCTAAATTTATTTTATAGTTTCAAACTAATATCTCTATCTAATGTTTCATATCAAGTCTTCACAAAAAAATTAACCATGTGAATCTATTAGGGTCCTACCCTAACTCCCTTAAATACATAGATATATTTCTATGTACTGAGGCCAGATCTATTAAATAGGAACTATATAGTAGATGTAGTGTGAAATAAATAATTGTAATAAGGATTCCTAAAAGGTTCAACCTACTGTAAAGTTCCTTCACAAGAGAGTTCCTGTAGGGTTAGATAGAAACTAAAAAATGAAGTAGAAGCAAGGTAATGAGATGTCTTGTGAAGCTTATTGTAATGGAAACTCTACTCATCTAGTGGGGTCCTCCTTGATGATGCAAGTGAACATTTCTTTCATCAATAAAGGTAGTAGTACTTGTGGAATTTTGGTTCCCATGAAATTGCCTATTTGAATTTTGGTTCAAGATCTATGTTTGACAGTTGGGCGATTTCTGTCAAAAATAGAAATGCCATTTGGCTTCCTTCTTTCGCCATATGTCTTCAAAACTTAATGAGGAGGATGATTTAACTTCTGATAATTATTATCTTTAATTTGATACCATTCCCACATGTTCTGGAACTTGAAAAATGCGATATGGGCAGAAATAATTAAATTTTGGACTATTCATCACATTCAACAGCTCATTGGTCTTGCATTTTGCCCTTTATCCGCCGAAAGTTAGAGATTTCGGTGGCTCACTACACTGTCAAATTTTCCACTTAGCCACTGAAAACCCTAAAATAAACTTAGGTTTAATTTAAGAAGAAAATCGATTTATACATTGAAATACCATCTTTAAGAGCTTGTCTCTAAGCCTTTAAATCTAAATAAATTTAAAATGATTCTTCTTCTTAATGCTCGTCTTATCATGGGACTTGGAAATCATTAGAAAGTTATTTTTGATCGCTAACATAGTGTACCATTTATCATTACCATGCCAAGGAATTACTTGCCAGCTTTGATTGGTTGTATTCAAATTAATTTTCTTTACATCATCATTTTTTATGAGAATTAAAGTTGCTTTTATGCTTCTTATGTCATGATTTATTTTTCTCCCCAAACTCTTTCTTGCACTTTTATCAATTTTGTTCCTCAATTTTGACAACATAATAGTAGGTGGATCGCAACAAAGAGATTATTAGAAGATTCATTTATGTTTGGATGTTTATGTGTAGGTCAATGTGTTGTTTTAGAACCAAGTGTCATTTAGATTCCCAATGTATTGTTGGATATGCAATGCATTGGTTTCATGCTTTGTTCCTTATTTTTTCTAGCTGATTTTAGGTTTCATGCTTTGTCCCTTATTTTTTCTAAACATGATGCATAATTTTCATTACAAATATCTAAATATATACCAAATTATTTGAATAGATTTGTATATTGTACTTATAATGTTTCAATGGATTTTTTAAAATAGGTAATTACAATGTCAACTCTAGACGAGAAAAGAGAGCTTGTTATGTTAAAGCAACAAATGGTGATTCATGGTGATGGGAAATGTTATTGCCCTTGTTATGAATGCAGGCGTTTTAATGGAAGAAGACTACCTTTAAAAATAGTTGAAAAACATTGTAGGGAGAATGGGTACGTTGAAGGGGGCAATGAATATCGTCCCATGGTAAGTAATTAGTTATTATAGATCTTTAAGGGTATTATACATTAATTGTTTTTTTTTTTAATTTATCTTTCAAAATAATATTTGTGATATACTCTAACTGTATTTTATTGCTTCTATTGTTTTTATTAAAGAAAAATCATCCTAAGAATGTGATGCTGCCTAGCAGGAGACATTTTCATAGAGATAATACTAAAGAACGAGCTGAACTTAATCGTGTGGATAATGATGATCCTGTTATTCCAATGGAAAATGATGATATTAATAATATAGTTGATGATGATGGGACAAATAGATTGATCCAAGACATTTATAATGCTCCAATGGATGATGATGTCAACTTGGATGAGGACAACTTGCAGGATGATAATGATGACAGTGATGAGTACAATGATGATGAATATATTTTGGATAAACCTATCCTTCAAAATTCCACTGAATCCCTATATGAAGGCACAAAAAAAAGTGTTCTCTCTGCTGTAATGTTGTTGGTCAACTTGAAGGTATCAAATGGTTTTTCAAACACATGTATGACACAAATACTAAGGTAAGCAACATAATTTTACAGTTTTATGCAATTTTCAACTTTTATTTTATTTTATTTTCAGTGTCAATTGATGTCTAAATTAAGGATGCAATATTTATAATGATTAATATAATTTTCATTATTGATTTTTTTTTGTAT
>ML782847.1:38780-51203 GCA_009831015.1 Picea engelmannii
GGTATGTGTTTTATATGATGATCTTTATATGTTTTTATTTTGTATAATATAGTATTTTACATGTTCTTTATTATTTGAAATTGGGTATGGGGAGATTAAGAGTGATGTGCGGGGGGGGATAATTAGATATTCCACCTTCACGTGGTTGCCCCTGTTTAGTAGAGAATGAACTATTCTTGAAACCAAGAGAAGCTCATGAAAAATGAGGTTTATAACATAGTTTAAATTTGACTCATCATCGCCACCCCCCATTTTTTAGGGGGTTCGGGGGCAACACCCTGGATCCAAATTCCAGTTGTCCATCTCCCATTGTTGGCCCTTGACCAAGTTTTGAGGAACACTTGGTCATATTTGACCATTTTTGGACATCGACAGCCTGTCAAAGATGGAGCGCCAGGCAAAGCGGAGATCACAGGATCTCGGCCCACTTTTGGGGCCCTTTTAGGGTTTTGGGTTAATGTAATGGGAAAGGGATGTTGGCTCATGGGTTTACCCATGTTTAGGCCTATGTTGTAAAGTATAAATAAGTATATAGGCAATGTAAGAAGAGCCGATGTCTTAGTGCTAGTAATTAGATTTGTGTGATCGAATGCAAATGCTTTGTGCATGATTGTAAGAGGCTTGCAGACCTGAGTGCAAGTGTTGTAAGTGCTGAGCGTATCGATTGTAAGAAGGCTCTATGATAGATCTACATGGGGAAGGAGGATCTAGCGAGGTGCGTACAGATCTCCTATCCTATGCAGAGTACAAGTTGAGCTCTGTGTTGTAATTAGATTGACCAAAGCTAATAAAGAAGAAGAAGACTTTGTGGACATAGCCTAGGGTGGGGGTGAACCACGTAAACCCATGTGTCATGTTTTGTGCTGTTGCTTCACTTTTTTTTCACTATCTTGCTAAGTTATCTACCATGATTAGATAGATTTGCTTATGGTTTGTGATTCACTAGATGTATATGAATAGTATATTTGATGTGTATGAGGATGATTAGTGCCAATCTACAAGATCTAATATGTCTTGTTGTTGCTAAGCACTAAAATATCTTATATTTGATAAAGTCCTGTGATGTTCTGTCTTATCTAAGAAGTACAATAAGGGTGAATAAGTGATGAATGAACAATGCTAAGTGCTTTGTAAAGGATATAAGCATAGATCTGTGTACCAACTAATGTTGTAGATGCCTGAGTCTTGCAACCACCCCTGAGTCTACCTCGGGTGAGACTTCATCTACTTCACAGGTGTTGCCGAAAGGGCTGGTAATTAGGGTTTTGTTGGTGCACTCTTGAGCATTGAACCCTGGGTCTGCCCCTGGGCCAACAAATGGTTCCATTGCCAGGACCTAAAACTGTGATTGTTGGGAACTGAGGAAGAAGAAATTTTGTGAAAAAGAAAGCTCTGTGTGAAGATCTGTTGCCCTAGTGCATAGATTTTTACTCGACATGTGAAGCTTTGTGCCAGGAATAAGGTCAGATCTGGAGAAAGGAAGATCAGATCCGAAGAAAAGAAGCTATATCTGTATGCACTATGCTCTAAGAAAAGTAAAAGTGGAAATTTTTGAAAGAAAGAAGTCAAATCTGCAGAAAAGAGGTAAGATCTGTAAGCTTTATGCTCTAATAAAGGTAAGAATAGTCAAAAGTGTTTAGATCTGAAAGATTTGTGCTCTGTAGAAGTAAGATAAGTGAAATATTTTGTTTCTAAAGCATGGATCTAGGTATGTTTGATAGATTTTGTCCTAGCTTCAAAACTAGGGCATTAATAGATGAAAGAAAGTTTGATATGAATAGATTTGATAAGTATAATGATAGATATGTCATACATATGCATAGAAAGAACGTCTGGACTAACAAGTGGATGTAGGATCCTAGAAAGAATTTTGTGCAGGTTAGCTACCACGATCCTGGTGTGCAGTACAAAAGAAGTTGGGGAACATTTGAAGAAAAGAGAGGGTTAACCCTCTATTACAGTTGCAGAAGATCGAGACATCTTGCTAAGGAATTCCCTGGTGGAAGACCTAGTTGTCTTTGTTGAAAAGATTTGGACCATGAAGTGCTGGATTTCCCTAGAAAGATTGCTAAGCTTGAAAGAATGAATCTGAATGAAGAAAACCCTAAGGCAGATCCATAAATAGTAGAAACTCAAAAGGAATAAGAAAAGGTATTGCTACAGATGAAAGAAACCTTGAATGACCACCGACATGTTAGGCTAACAAAGATCTTCAAAGAAAAGGAGAAAGTTGAAGTAAGAATAGGGGACTTAGACATTGACTGTATTCTTGATGAAGAAACACAAGTGAACATTATGCTAGAAGGAACTTGGGAAGCTATAGGAAATCCTGCCATGATCCCTTCCCTAGGGGGAACAAGTTTATTCAGAGGAAAGCGAGTAAACCTATGTGGAAGGCTCGTCCGGATACCTATGAATGTCAATGGAACTTCGACAGAGGAAGACTTTGAGATTATTAAATTTGTTGAAGACAATGCCCCATTTACCATGCTCATAGGAAAACCTTGGATTGATAGAGAACAAGCCAGACGAAAAGAGGAAGAAGCAGTTTTGGAACAAAAGAAGAAAGAGTTAAAAGACTTTATGACCAGAAGGATCACACACTTGATTGAAGAATAGAAGAGAAAATCACAGATATTTAATACTAGCAAATCCGATGTCGAGGCTAAGAGAACACTATAGGATCCACAAAAGATTGAGTTACCTATTTTTGATATAGAAGAAGTATTATCCAGGAACCTTAGGAAAGAATTTCAACAGCGCGAAGTAACTAAGACCACAAAAGATAAGCATCAGAATGGTAAAAGCATTACTGAGACAAAGTGCACTGGGAAGAAGGCTAGAAAGTTAAGAAAGAAAAGGGCTAATAATGTAAAGTTACAAGAGGTTCTAGAGGATAATTCACAGACAAAAAAATTGTAGAATTGGAACTGCGTCGAGATATCAGAACAACGACATGGAGTACTTTGCCATGACGAAGCAATATAGCTATTGGGGCCGATATATCCATTTGACTTCCTCTCCGAATGAGCATAAAATAAATAAAGGTTCATCATCCAACTGTTGAAACGTGCCATAACGGGTCGAATAGGAGTTAATGAAGGATCATAACCGTTGCCAGCAAACCGTTACTAAGTTTTCCTACTTAGTCCATCGCGCTGCACACCGAGAATAATTTTTTCTAAGTGAGAATTTGAGCACAAAACCTGAGATTAACTCACCCTGAGATCATTGCCTTGTTCCCATACTATTCACTCTAGTCTCTGAATTCCTTTTGCACCCGAGTTAGCTGACCCAAGATTGTATGTCGGACGAGCTCAGTGTTGTTGAGAAAATAGTTGAAGAAGTTTTAATTGACTTAATGACTGAGAGAGTCATGTCGAAGTGAGGAATGTCTACAGGTGTATAGGCATCGTCCTTGGGAGCATTGACAACTTCCCCCTCCACTGCTCAAGCAGGACCATCCCGACTGCCTTTGGAAAGACAATCTAATCTCAGAAACAACTTCGCCACTGTGAATATGATCCCAAGTATCTCTCCTAAGGATATACCACCACTAAGTGACATAGTGAATCGAGACATTGTACCCATAGACTTTGACTATGTTGTGGTCACTGTGTACCTCCCGAAAGGGGTGCGCGCAGTTCATGCTGACCAGGATAAGCTCACAGCGTTGCAATTTAGTGATTTTAACCTTGGAGATCACAAGGTTTACAGTATGCTAGCCCTGCAAAAGTACTTAACTATCAAAAAAGGAAGGAACCCAAAGATTGTCCCTCAGCAATGGACTCATAACCTTGCACAGTCAACCCCCCTCAATGTAATGAAGATTCCACATTTCGGGAAGCATCAGGAAGTGAATGCATGCGTCATATTGTTGTTGTCTTGCTACCACGAAGGATACTTATGGTTGGACCGCCGCATCACGGTGGATCTGATTCTAATCAATTGGATCATAGGGCTAAGCATGCAGGGCCCTGAACCACAAGATTTTTACCCTACAAAGACCGCAGATTGTGCTCTCGCCCATAGAATAAAAGATACATATGACAATGTAGAGAAGGGAATGTGAGGCTACAAGGTAGCCTCCATCAAGAATGCAGTAATGCACCTCGGTTTCCAAATGGTCGTAGGAAAGTTAGTCCACAAAAACAGACCCACACAGGTGACTCGATTTGTAGTTGACCTCACAGGGAAGTGCGCGGAGAGACTACAAATGAACTGGGAAAAGTACCTTATAAATCAACTAGAGATTGATTGCAGACAAGCGCATGACCAAGGGTATGAGTTCCACTTTAGTTGGTTTCTCATACTCATCGATTTCATCACTTGGGAGCTACTAGAAGGTGCCACTTTTCTAGAGATAGAACCCTTCGAACCACTGGTCGCGAAGTTATGTACATTGTGGTACTCCAATGACATGAACAAGCAGTGGCAGTCCAATTCTGTCTTCCATGCTTATTACAATCAATTGAAGAATGCAATCTAGTCTACACCACGCATCACACCAAACACACTTCATAGTTTTAGACCCTTGATCAAATTCAACACAGACCACCACTTCACCTATATCACAACACGCGTTGATGAGAACAAACAACAACTCCAGTCGTACTATAAGTTGACAGAAGAAGACTTGGAGTAGATTACCAAGGAATGGTCAACGGACCTCCTTGTTCTAGCGGACCATACAGAGATGTCCAACGTGGATATCCCTGAAGCTATGTTGTATACACCTGGACCACGCAAGACTAAGAAGGACGTGGAAGTTCAAGATATCCATAACACATCCACGAAGACTTCTTCGATCTCACCTATGAAGGGAGGTGATGGTGAAGAACTAGGTGGCACAGAAGTTGATAAAAACAAAAGCGAGGTTACTCTGCCTAGAGAGGAGGAGGAACCCTCCAAGAAAAGGAATATTACCCCACCAAATCCCTCATCTTGAAAGAAATATAAGGCCACCTGGACTATGTTTAAGACCACCCTCACACAGGATGACTTCAACTTCTTGATCACTGCGCTGACTGATGCCTCACTAGAGATCATAGAAAAGCAAGAAGAGAAGCATGAGGAAGTATTCAACTGGATCAAGGGTGAAATTCAAGAAGTGCAGTAGGCACTCCAGTCCAGTAAATTAGTTTGTACGATGGCCTTGACAATTGAAACAACATGAACAACTGATGAGCCCACCCAATTACTCCAGATCGCTGAGAAAGTCAAAGCTAGCCTTCAATGAGCTCAAGAAGACATAGCGCAAGCCACTAAGGCTTTGGCACAGGTACAGAGCACACTTATAGTACAACAAAGGAAGGAAGAACAAGAGAAACTTGCCTTACAAGCGAAGTGGGAGGAGGAAAAATCACAATTACAGTAGAGCAAGGACCAGTTGCTAGCAGAGAAACTTGAAGTACAAGAAAGAGTTCACAGAGCACTTCGCTCTGTGATGATCATTGAAGTGAGAATTGAAGAACATGTCCCACAGAAGGTGGCACAACTTGAAGAAGTAATCTAGCAACTTTAGCAATGCATCACAAATCTGGAACTTCGTACTGTTCCGGAGACTCCACAAGAAGTAAGAGACCTAAGGGAGGAAATTGCCCACAACACAGTTGACAGATTAAAAACCTTGGCTTTGGAATGTAATAAGTTGAGCACTAGAAGTTCCCAGACTTATGAGAACCTCACAGAAAACCTAGAATTGCAGACATTAGAAGCACAACTCCAAGAAACAAAGAAACATGCAGATACGCTATAGGCGCAACTGAAGGCCTTGACTCCAGTCGAGAGAATGAAGCAATTTCCATAACAACGCACCGCCCAACAATAGGTACACATGCTACAAATTAAAGTGATGGAAGTCTCTCAATGAATTAAACCCGTCCAAGAAAAAGCATGCCACTTGCTCACTAAAGTTGAGAGCCAGGCAGGCGAGCTTAAACAAGTTGTCATCACCACAGAACAACGCATGGAAGGACCAGTAAATGACATAGTGATTCAGGAGTTCACTGAACAAGAGGATGTTGCACTACAGTAGGTCAAAGTAGCTCAGGCCAAGCTCTAGACAATCGAAGTGGAGTTGATCAGACCAGAGTAACTCGGGATGAGTCACAGGTGAGTGTTGGGGGCATGTTGGCCCTTGACCAAGTTTTGAGGAACACTTGGTCATATTTGACCATTTTTGGACATCGACACCCTGTCAAATATGGAGCATCAAGCGAAGCGGAGATCACGGGATCTCGACCCGCTTTTGGGGCCCTTTTAGGGTTTTGGGTTAATGTAATGGGAAAGGGATGTCATCCCATGGATTTACCCATGTTTAGGCCTATGTTGTAAAGTATAAATAAGTAGCTAGGCAATATAAGAAGAGTCGATGGCTTAGTGCTAGTAATTATATCTGTGTGATCGAATGTAAATTCTCTGTGCATGATTGTAAGAGGCTTGCAGACCTAAGTGCAAGTACTGTAAGTGCTGAGTGCATGGATTGTAAGAAGGCTCTGTGCTAGATCTACACAGGGAAGGAGGATTTGGCGAGGTGCGTGTAGATCTCCTGTCCTATGCGGAGCACAAGTTGAGATATGTGATGTAATTAGATTAACCAAAGCTAATAAATAAGAATAAGACTTTGTGGATGTAGCCCCAGGGTGGGGGTGAACCACATAAACCTGTGTATCAGGCTTTGTGTTGTTGCTTCCTTGTGTTTTCACTATCTTGCTAAGTGCTCTGCCATGATTAGATAGATTTGATTATGGTTTGTGATTCACTAGATGTAAATGAATAGTATATCTGATGTGTATGAGGATGCTTAATGTTGATCTATAGGATCTAATATGTTTTGATGTTTCTAAGCATTGAAATATATTATATCTAAGCAAGTCCTGCGATGTTCTGTTTTATCTGCGCAGTACAATAAGGGTGAATAAGTGATGAATGAATGATGCTAAGTGCTCTGTAAAGGATATAATCATAGATCTGTGTTCTAGCTAAGGTTGCAGACACCTGAGTCTTGCAACCATCAATGCCTCTACCTCGGGTGAGACTTCATCTGCTTCGTAGGTGTTGTTGAAAGGGCCGATAGTTAGGGTTTTGTTGGTGTGATCTTGAGCGTTGAACCCTGGGTATGCCCCTGTGCCAACACCCATTGATTGGTATGAATAAGTTTCGTACTTTTCTCTGTACAATTGGTTTTCAGAGTCGACTACTTTCTCTAGATTCGTGCCTAAAGATATGTAAATTGACTACTTCTTCTGAATTTTTTAAAACTGGTTAAGATTGAGAGAAGCATATTCTCCTCGATCTCTTTCATCAATATCAACCCATCCTTCACACAACCTGATTTGCAAAATGCCCGAATCTTCTCATTAAATGTATCTGTGGTCAATTTTCCCACAAACGTTTCCATTCTCCATTTGGAAAGCCAAGTTTTCTCATAAAAGTTTTGTTTTTTTGAGCCAAAGTTTTCATTTTAAGCTAAGTTGGCTCTCAGTTTTGGGCATGGTAAAAGTTGACTTGACTTAAAGAACTTAGCCGAAAAGCCAAGTTCTAGTTCCAAGTTTCTACTCCCCAATCTAGTACCTGCACACAAAGACAAATAAGGTTAGGTATTCTTGGCATTTTGGAAAAAAGGTATAAAGGGATTTTTCATGGCACCTTCTCCAAGCTCCAACTATTTGCACCTGCGCATGTAACATAATACATAGAATACCAAGTATGGGTAGCAAGTCTAAGCCCAACCAACATTAGGAGGCTAATAACTTCTCTTCCTATCATTGCCAACTACAAGTATCTCTTGGAAACATAAGAAAAAAGTGAAATCAAGTGAACATAATCCTTAGAACCATAAACCCTAATTTAGTGGAGTCATCGAAAGTTTCCCCTGGTCTCATTCGTCACCCTTCATGAAAATTGTCACACAATGATCATTATATCAAAACGTTGGAGGCATGTGGTCTTTGGGATCATGAGGCTTTATCTCCTTCACTATATTCTAGCATTTTTTATTCTTTTTAAATCTTTATGTAATATGAAAAAGACAAAAAAATCAAAAGACATAAAAAAGAAAAGCAGGGGGGTGGTGTAATTTATATCTCTATGATTTAGTAATTAGGTGGCATATGTAAATTTTGTTTCCCTTGAAAAAATAACCTATTTTGATTCAATTGGGTTTTAGTATTGTCGTGGGAGATGTACCATGTGTTATCTCTCCAAGAGTCCTTCTCAGGTTGTAGCTTGAAGAAGCCTGGTAACTTAAAATGTTTTGGTTTTCTGTGTCGGTTAGATCAAATGGAATACATAAATGACTAGTTCACACTTAAGACACTTAGTAATATAATATAACCAGATGAGACAATGCTTTCAAAAGTCAATAATCAGATAAGTAATTGAACTAGTGGGTGAAGAAATTTTATATCTATCAACCAGAACACATATGTGATGGGATGAATAAAGATAGCATAGATTACTTGTTAAATCAATGTTTATGAGTTGACCAATGAGATGACATTCATTTGCAACTAGACAAACTTAGATAACAATAATCATTCAAAACACAGGAAAAGAGAGAAGATGACAATCTGACATTAACAGTGAAAGGAACTTGTGATTTGTATTATATAAAAGGTCTCAGTACAAAAGATAACATGGTCTAGTCTCCAGACTTGAACCATTAGTCTATAAAATTGATAGGCTTTATAGCCTTTACAAGAAGTTCCAGATACTGAGAAATTGGATTTTAAATATTAATAATAGAAACCTGTTACAAAAAATCTTTCAAAAAATATGGATCTAGTCCATTTCTAGAATTCGATTTGTCTTCAATACTCTAAGTCTTCGACAACTGCATGAAGGTCCTGATGTATGATGACAAGTCTGGTGTCTTTTGTCAACAACTGTAAGCAGTCTTCAATAATGATAGGCTAATCATCAACCTAGCTACCTTGTTTAATGCCTCAAAACTCTGAAACAAGATGCCAAAATGTATGGAGCAATTTGTTTGAGATTAATTTATGCTTCATCACTGAAAATCCTCTTTGCTCGAGCACCAGATCTTCAAAATCTATTTCCAACAGTTCCGGAGGCTCTTTTTCCCTTAAAAATGCGATTTAGCCACCAAAAGCCCTGATTTTAGGTGGCTTACTATGTGTTGTTATGCTGATTATGCCACCGAAAAGCCTGTGTTTGTTAAAAAGATAAAAACTTCAAAAATCAGTCTTTTCCTTGATTATTTGGATTGATCCACTTGCAAATCTTGAGCAACCTCTATAAGGACATGCAAATTTGGGTGTGTATCTATTTTAGCCTTCAACTTTTTGATCTTTTTATTCAAATGCCTAGCTAATCTCCATAGCTTGTGATTATCCTTTATGATCCTCTTTTTCTTCTTCTTTTCCTTTACACTTTCAAGTGCCAATCTTTCAAAGGCTGCACTGGTTTCTGCAAAATTCTTTGATAGAGTCTCATATCTGGCCTTTATCACCCTCTCTATCACTTCCTGTTGTGCTATTTTCTCTTTGAGTTTCTTAATCTTCTGTGATTTGCTAGATTTTCTCTTGCTTGATGTTTCTCCTTCCTCATAACCTGTGAACCTATCAGTTTCTGGTGCTTGCTCCATAGAAAATTCTATGTTCTGATCAACAGGGACCTCTTCTTTATTTGGCTCGGAATTAGATTCTGAGTAGGGTTAGTTAAGCACATTTTCTTTCCCGGTCTGCTGAGTTGAATCTTGCTCTGTTGAGTTGAAGCTTGCTCTGCAGCTTCCTTGAAAACGAATTTCTTCTTTGCCTTCTTGACTTTTGAGCTAGATGTTGGTTTTTCTGAGAGGTCAAGGGTGATGGCTCTCCTCTTCTTTAGACTACTCTGAGGAGTTGGTAGATTTTTTCTTGATTTCCTCTTGCCTTTATTAGGTTGAGTGTCTAACTCAAAACCTCCCCAAAACAACAAGTGTTCCCATGTTCTTTCTTTCTTCCTCAATTCTTCTACAAGAATCATCTTGATCAAACCAAAATGAAACAAGGTGTTCTGGATATGGTCAGTTTCAACTTGGACCTTGTGTGACATATTTGTCAAGCTCTTGTGAAAATAATATGGTAGATTGAGAGGAACCTTTCCTATAAAGTGGTCCATAAGTTTGAAGTGGTATAACATGGCCCTATCATACCTTCCCTTTGTAGTTATATACAATTGTATGGCTTTGAGAAGAGTCTGCCACTTCTCCTCCAGATGCGAAATGGGGATATCCCTATTCCAAATGATGTCTTGGAATTCAGGCTTTAAATAAGGTCTAAACTCCATATTCTTGGTGACTATGGTTTTGAACTATTTTTTTCCCTATTCTTGCCATGCCTATAGCAAAGGCTATGGCTGCTTCATCAACTTGTATCTCCAAAGGGCCAACTATGGCTTTGTTTCCATCATAATATTTTGCAAAGGCTTATGTGATACTTTGGTGGTAACCCTCTTGTAGATTTTCCACATAAGTGAGACAACCTGCATCTGAGAAATACTGATGAATCTTTGGATGAGATTGTAAATATTGAATGTTGTCTAACTCCTTCTTGAGAGGTGGACCACCTTGTTTCTTACCCATCTATAAAACACAAGATAACCTTTAGAAACCTATAAGAGAGAAATTACTAATCGAAAGAACCTGTTGGCATTGCAGAATAAACTATGTATGATCAACTGGTGGAGGAGAAACATTGTTTATAGGCATTCAGAGCTTGTGGAATTTGAATTTGAATGATGACCATAATGCTGATGTATACAAGATCCGACAACAAGTAGATGAAATTTAATAATGAATGGATAACCCTTAGGACTGGTAGGACATCACACCTTCACATAGGCTGTAAAACTAAATTCGGAATGATTATTCCATAACTGGTGATAAGGTCGTGTAAGCACGCCAATCTCCCATAAAAATGGCCATCCTCCCTTTATGGCATGTGTACTTCCTTTTCTCTTTCGAACTCCTGAAGAGGTGGTGCCCAAAACCTCTTCTGCACTTTCGGTGGCTCCTTCTTGTTTCCAAAAGTCACATTTTCCACTGGAATATTTAGTTTTCGGTGGCTCCTTCTTGTTTCCAAAAGTCGCATTTGTCGCCGGAAGCTTGAATTTTCAGTGGCTCCTTCTCAACTTCAAAACAATGGTTAGCCACCGAAAAGACTTTTCTTTGATTTTTGAAAGCAATAAACAAAAAAATGATTTATTTTGGAATTTCTCACTTATTCCCTTTCCTTGGAGACCATAAACCACAAAAAATAAAAATGACACTTATTCATGACTATGCTATCACCTAAAAATAAAATAAAATGACAAGTTTATTTTAGGAGATAACACCATGATTTTGAGTTTTCACTTCTATGATTGATTATTCTTCTAGTCTTTATAGAACACCCTTCAATGTCTCTTGAATTATGGTGTATATAATTGGTCCCTTTTGGTGTCGATTGTTTCCCAGGTCATCATTAGGTCATGCACTTGTTAAAGGGAAGTTTTTAGCTTGTGTTGGACATTTCTCAAATATATTTACCATCCATATCAACCTTCCCAGTGCCAAGTTGTACTTAGTGGTTTGTTCTCTCAAAATTATTGTTGAAGACCTCAATTCATGTTCCTAATATTATTTCGCACCAATTTATGATAGATACCTCAATGCCTTCCTTTTAGAAAATATTTTCATATAAAATTCAACTCATTATTTTGGGAAGTGGATTTAGAGACATTTGCAGTAACTTGGGGCATCATAAGTGGTAGGTTCCATCACATGTGACAATGGGTATACATGAATGACACCTGATTGATTAAGTCTCCTAAGTGTTTGACATCATATCATATGTTCACAATTTATAGAATGTAATTTGTACACTTGTTATCACCTTGTCAATATTATAATATAGATCTATATTCTTCCCCCCTTTCCCCCTTGTTCCCAAATTCTTGTGTACTTGACAATTTATTTCCATGCATAAATATTATAATTGGTAGGAGATTGATTAACCTGAAGATTTATTTAGAGTTTCATGTGTATTTCAATTTACCTTGTTTATCTAGAAATTTAAAGTGGAATGAGAAATATTTTATTTGCTTTATGTGTGTGCAAGTTTGATCTTGACTCTAGATTTGGAATTAACCAATTTTATCATAAGGTGAAGGACAAATGTTAGTGTAAAGGTATTTCTCTTATGTTTTCTTCTTTGATTTTTTGTTATGCATATGATCCCTAGGGAAAGGCATATGGTGATCTATCCTTCGTTCTATTGGTGAGCTCAAGATACTCATTATGGACTTGCATTAGAGTAGGTAGATTTACCTTTAACAAAGGCACAACCATATTTCATTATCGTAAACCTTCTCCATGAAGGGTACACAAAAAGTAACTATGATGAAACTCATTGGACATGTGCTCCACTAGTAGGAATATAA
>ML782847.1:56014-85416 GCA_009831015.1 Picea engelmannii
TAACGTTACGCTGCCGAGTTGTGGCTTGACGGATTGCTTGTGAGGAGTTGGGTTTATCTCAGCTGTGTGTGGGAGTGGTAGCTCCGCCGTGGAGGCGAGCTGAGACGCTAGTTTATCTCTGGTGCTTGTGTGGCCCCTTTGCGTCTCGGGGCGCTAAGGGGGAAGCAGAGTACCCCTAGCGTTTGGCTGGGAGGTACCGGTGAGTTTTCAGTGGTTGGAAAGTGGAAGCGGCAGGGAGAACGGACAAGGCACGGCGCATGGAACGTCTCCGAAGCGGGCGTGTGGCTAAGGTACGATTTTAATTGGTAAAGTAGAAAGCGTTTTATATTTGGCAAATTATTGTTATTGGGATAATATGATGAGATTGTTTGGCATTTGTATATTCGACAAATTTCGTTTCTGCAAGTTTGTGTGAATTGTTCTGGAAATGTTGAAATTGTTACCGCCGTTTTGGCCATGAGAAGAATGTAGATTGTTGGGAATTTTGGGTACGCATTGTAGATAGGAGGTCGTTACAAGCTCCATTCTCATGGCTCTTATCCATGACATTTATCTCTCAACTCACATATCTCTATGGTAAGACAGAAACAACCAGATTTTGTACATAAGAAATCCTTCCTATATTATAAGTTTATAATCCCTATGTTATATGAAATTACCACTTTGGCATTTGACAAGATATAATTACCACCTTTTTTATATTAGTTGTGCACTTCTCGATCATGGGAAAGAATATAATTGCAACTGGTACTATGTTGGGCACATTGCAACTGATGCATGTCTGATGCACAAAAATATATCTACTTTGGACACCTATCTCTAGGCATTGGTTTGGTTTTGTTCTTCCTCATCCAACAACCTATTCTAGCAATCTAACTAAAAAACTGCATAAATCATATATATGTATATATGTATATATGTTTTATAGATTTCTCTTCTGATGTAGTTGTTAGAGATCAAACAAGATAAAATTGCACATATGCAATTTGAGACATGGTGTCATTCTCTCCATGAGTATTTTCCACAGCATTGAATCATCCAACTATTTACCTACACTTTTCTACCATACATAATATTGGATAATGAAACTTTATACTTATGAACAAACTCAATTCATATAGCTCAGGTTACTTGAGGTATACTCCTCTACCTTAGCTACTCTTGGTATTATTTTTGGTTCTCTTTATCTCAACACCCACCCAAAACAATCATATTCAACATCAAAATTGATCTAGTTCATTAGAGACTACCCTCCCATCTAGATTCATTTGATGTATAACGTTGGGTTATTTTGAGATCTTCCTTCCACCCCAACAAATCTTGGAAGCATTCATTTAATTATTTTGGCTCAATTCCCACCCAACATGATTCTTTTCAACAACATTTAATATATTTTCTTCTCTTTCCCCAACACCTACCCAAAATACTGAGTGAAGAAACACTTTGTGTTTTCTTAGAGGTTGGGCTCCAACCCTAGATGCAAAAGTCTTACATGTCAAGTTATCTTTTCAATTTTTATCTTTAGCTATACTATAATATGAACATCATTGGCCTAATGTTTCCTTCTCCCTTGATGGAGTGTAGGTACAACCAAATATGTATCTATCAGACCTATCATCCAGCTTGAGCGATGAAATTTCGAGAGGGACAAGGGAAAACATATCCAACACATGTAACAAGGCGAAATCAACTAGACGTGAAAAGGTCAGGAGAAAGTTTGGTAGGCACATGAAATTCTTTTTTGCTGAAGGAGGATCATGCTCTTATGATGATGAGAGCATAGGTGACACCGAGGTTCCCTTGAGGTACAAGCACCTATTGAAACAGTGGGTACCCAAGGAACTGCTAGAGTTGGACACCAACTTCTATGTTAATGAGGGGATGTATCGCATTTCTCCGTCATCCATCCATGGCCTTGGTTTATTCTCCATGGACGGCATAAAGGTAAAATATGGCAGATTGGTTGAATTGTTTAAGTATGTTGGACCATGTTACACTTATGGAGTATGGTTGAGGCTGGTCCAATATATGCCTAGTATGCGGAGATACGCACTCACCGCAAATTATATACAACTGCAAGACAATAATAAAAATGAAGGAGCGAATATGTATATTGATGGAAGGCCAAAGGCATCGGGCAATATTGCAGGTCTTATAAACAGTACAAGGCCTGGGACGACAAGAAAGGAACCCAATTGCATTTTTGAGGAGCGTGAAGGTAATAGGATATTTGTATGTGCGGTGAAAACAATAACAACAGGCGAAGAGTTGTTGGTTGATTACAATCTGAATCGAGTCGACCCAGGAATGTCTTCTTTTGGTATGGTACAAAACCCATTATACCCAAACTTAAAAAGGGATTACTTAATTTGTGAAAGTTTCATTTGTGATGAAATTTATTTTATTTCTGAATGTTCCATTTGCTAATTTTTGCTTGATGTTTCATTTCCAAATATTTTCTAATTTGTATGTGTGAATGTTTCATTTGATAATATTTGCCAGTATTCCATTATTTCATATATTGTTTTTTCAATATTTCTTGCACGTACTAACATTCTTCTTGAAATTCTACCAGAGTGGTGATCGGGGCAAAGGCCCTGAGCGTGGAAAAGATGTTGATCAGGGAAAAGGCCCCGTTCCTAGCACCGCATCAACTGAAAATGATGAATATATAAGTGATGAAGAGATTTTTTATTCTAGAGACTCATTGCAGACAATAGAATTGTCCCTAAGAAAGGCCAATAGGGAATTCTGGGATTTGGTCGCTACTAGGATGGAAAAATTTGAGGATTTCCTAAGAATAGCTTAATTACATGTTAAGATAGAAAATTATGGGGTAAGTCATGTCATCTAACAATATCAATTTTTGGTTTTAAATTTTGTAATTTGATATATGCAATTAACACATATTTCTCATTGTAGAATTTTGTGAGATCGATGAGAGGGGAAGGGGAAGGTCCTGGTAGTAGAAGGAGGACTGAAACAATGAACCCGCATGGACACATAGCCACGAGGCTATTTTCCACCCCAAGTGTGCCACCTGAGACCGATTCTATACCTTCTAGGGGGTGATGCCATGCCCCCACAACACATGCCAGATCATGCAGGTGGTGTACATGATCATGGAATTGATCACTCTTCCATTGATTTTTACCATGGTGCTACACATATCCAAAGCACAAGAACAACAATGGTATCATTTTTGGTCGACCAAGACATGGTTCCTCTAAAAATAATACAACTACCAGGTATTTAATATATGTCTTTATCGAGATTCCTGTTATATAATTGTTTAAACAATCACATATCAGTGAGATTTAAATTACTAATGATGACGATGTTTTACAGGAAACAATGTGTTCTACAATAGTTTGCATGAATATGCATTAGAAATTTTTGGGCCGACCATTCGACTACAATGGAATCGACAAAATTCCAAACTGAAAAGCCTTCTTATCTCCAAACTGGTTGGCGAGTTTGGTGACTTGTTCAATAAACCAGAAGTCCTAAAAATGACCTGCAAGCATTTGAAACATGTTAAAGAGGCGTATAGGAATAAATTAGTACAGGACCCCAAGTGCGAACTCCCTTTGGTTGTTCCCGAGAGGGAGTGGAAAGAAATTATTCTCGATGCAAGAGAATTAGTGAAGAAAGCACAAGGGAAGAAACCACCTAGCCCTGGAAGGTAAGAGGTGTTTTCAATTTACTATGATGGTATTTTGTTTACTTTACGAGGAAAACAATCAATATCTAACATATTTCAAAATATTGCATAGACTCCAAGACACTTCCAAGGCAACAAAGGAAAGACAAGACAAACACGACCAACATAAAATGGGCCAAGGTGGTTATGGGAGACTGAAGGCACGGGTTGTAAGTGCCTAAACATTTTTTTTTTTTTTTTTTATCATCGTCACAAAATATGTAATTCATTGTAGCTAGTGACTAATGATTTTGATATTGCTCAATGCAGGGGGATTTTTTCAATGACGAAGCCACATAAGAAGATCTAAAGGCCAGGTTCACGCAAGGTTTTGATGGCGTGGTGGCATGATGAAGAAGATTGGGGCAATCACCATGTGTCTCTCTGGAGGACATGGTAAATAAAATGAAATTAAAAACTTGTCAATTAGTTTTTACTCATTGATTACTTGTAATGTAAAATATATTTTTTATTCATTTAAAATGTAAAATAATGTGTGTCTTTTCCACATTCGGAGGAGAGTAACAATGCTACAAATTCTCCTGATGTACTCGATGAACCACATCCTGACCCCCATATTGATTCAATCGTTGTTGCTGAGGGACCATTACATAGTGGTATGTGTTGTTCCTGAGTCTGTACTAAGGCTTAAAGTACAGTGTCAAGGCATCCGAAAGTATACAAAAGGTTGATACAGGATTATACTAACCTTCGGTGTGGGAAGCTAATGAAGGTTTCTATGTTCATGCTGTCTAGATTCCAACTGTTCCCGAGTAGCAATATCTTGTTCAATGGTTGCCCATGAACGTTCTAATTCTTCCCGGGTATTTGCAGTTCTAAGGATCGTGTCGAAAAGACTTAGCATGATATGTCTTTGATCTGATATCCCGGGTTGAATATTAGGTTGAGTTACCGTGGGTACAGTCATTGAGGAACAGTAAGAGTATGGAACTTATTTAACGAGAGATTTTAATCGCTGATTCAATTTGGAAGAGATAAGAGAAATCTTTGCATGAGGAACGAAATAGGAAAACAAACTAAAGGCCCTTTCCCGTAACTGTATGATTTTTAGCAAAAGGTATGAAATAAGAGAAAAACATCTAATTTCAAGTAATGTAAAATTCCTATCGGTAAAAAACTCACGTATACACAGAAGAAGAAATTGACATGAACATGATTGACATGGTGCAAGTAAACATAAAATTCTGTAACTGTAGCTTGGTCTTACACCTGCTGATAGCCGGTACAGAGGAAGGACAGGAGACAATTACCGAAATATGGACTTCCTTCACTATAGTAGTAGTCACACTAAGTTATAGTGATACCTCTCAATTATGTAGAGCAAAATGAAAAGAAACAAAGAACATGACAAAACAAACTAATTGTGTAGAGCAAAATGAAAAGAAACAAAGAACATGACAAAACAAACTTGAAATACAGTCGGGACAGAATCGGGAATCTTGAATTTGCTTTGTATTAACTTCCTTCATGGGAGAACTCTGTTACAATGAGTACCAAAAAGTCCAGCCCTGGTGAACTCCTTTCTCTGTTCTATTTATACAAAAAAGTGCCAGGTGCTTCCTTTACATGACTCGGTGCATATGATACACCCGTCAGTAAAATTGGATACAAGTTGTGGCGGTTCAGTTTGGCAGCTGTTAGGAGAGAAATCACTCCATCTCTTCAACTCCGTTTTCAAAATGCGCCAGGTGCTTGTCTCTGCATAGAATCAGTGCATATCCTACATTTGTCCAGAAAATGGGATATGAGCTGTGACGGCTCTGCCTGACAACTGGCTTCGGAAAAATAACAGTCTCGGGCTAATTGCGGAAGTTTATTTCCCATATATGCATCAATAATATCCAGGGTGTCGAGTTGTGTGATGGGTTGAATTAGATGCTCATCAATTTGAGCCATCCCTGCCCTGTCCATTTTAGAGATCTCCATCAAAATTCTCTCATTTTTCTCTTTCATGTCGAGGGAGATTCGCTCCATATTTATTTGCCTCAGTGTCTCTGTGTCTCCTCCACTCTCCATCCCTATTAGTTCAGTATTTATGATTTTAAAGTTTTCTTCAAGTGAATTCACCACTTTTTGTGCCTGCTCCTTGCTTGAAACAATATCATGCTCCCTGTTTTTTAACAAAATAATGCCCCTAGTCTGTTCGGCAATGGAGAGCCCGGGGGCCTCTGCTGAGAACCTGTTATTAGTAGCTATTACTGCTTCCTGGAAGATGACCTGAGAAGCTTCCGCGTTTCTTTCCTTGACAAAGATTCTTAGAAATCTGATTCATTAACAAGCAATCTTTCCGAAACTCCCCGATCTTATTTAGTAGATTGTGTTGAGCGGAAGAGACCCTGCTCCGAATGTCGATTGCTCGAGATTTAACCATCTTGATGTCAATCACCTTGCCTTCCGCGACCTCTAACTGAGCCTATAATTATGTGATCATATCCCTCTGGTGGCCGGACTGCACCCGACCATTTCGGATTAGTGAATTTTCTTGTTCCAGCTTGGTCTTGAGGACCTCAATTTCTTTCTTATCGGCCAATTGGGACAGCTCTATTGCTCCACTTGCTTGACTCTTAGCGTCTTCTGCTGCTGAATTTAACCTGGCCTCAAGGGTATTGATCAGGTGGTTTTTTGCTTTGAGCTGCCTCTTTAACATTTCGACCGAGAATTGATTTGCTGTTGCATACGCTCCCAGCGTTCCTGCAAATTCAGTGGCAAATTCATCCTTCTTTTTATTTCTCCCATCGGTCATCACCTTGAATATTTTAGCTGTGGATTCTCCCTCCTGATAAAATTCTCGCTTTACTACGGCTTTCCTCTTTTTTTCAAAAAAGAATTCATTAGGAGGGAGTTCTTCTTCCCTTATAGGCCTCAGTTCTTCACCGAATATCCATTCCCCGCTAACACTTCCCTGTGCTGACTGCAAGGGTGTGACAGAGGTGATGGGTTGCCCGATCTGTTTGGTACCCTTCCCTGGTGTGCTAAGTGAATCTTTCTCTTTTGGGGGGTCTGAGGCCTTCGTCCCTGTTTCTAGAGTCTGAGTTTCTGGTGGGTCTGTGTCTTTTATTTCCACCTCCGGACTATGCTCCTGTGGAGGAACGATGGTATCTTTTTCTGTTTCTGGACTCTTCTCTTTTTCGAGTCCTTTCTCTGTCCCAAGATTCTCCTCTTGCTCAGGACTCTTCTCCTTGTCTGTATTTTTCTCCTGCTCGGGGATTTTCTCCTTTTCAGGAATAGAGGTTTGTCCCTCAGAACTTTCGGCTTCCTTTTGTTTATCTTTGGGAAGTCCCAAACCTCCCAACACAACGGGGAGGCACCTTTTCCGATGCTCCTGAAATTTTAACACAGAGGCTCTGTCTGCGGGTGCCAAGGATCCGATTCAGAACTGCACCTCCGAATAGGACTTCGCCCCTCAGAAAACATCATCCGAGGGCGAAGATTCATGTTCAAACCTCTTTAATTCACAATTCCCCAAATAGTTGCTTACGATCCTTTGCGGATCATGCTTTTTGTACTCAATGTAGGCTAGGCTCAGGTCTTCTAAGGCTGCGGATTCAGCCCTAGCATGTCCGAAATCTAATAATGAATATGAATTTAGCCTAATAGGGAAAGATGGACATACCTTCTTGGTTGACGCCTTGAGTTCTTTGCTTACTCCGCCGATTACTGTCTGCCGAGCAATTTCGCGACAAGCCAGCTTGTCGGGAATGAACAGCGGTAGTGCCGAAGGAGGAATAGCAGCTCCAAACACTCTCAAATAAGAGAATTCTTCTTCTACATACCAGTCTGCAATATGGCTCAGATTCTCGGCAATGCTATCCGAGATGCGGGGTGGCAAAAGACCAAAAATGGCGACGTGCAGGGGCACCACCACCCGGTTAAAAATCTCATAAATAAACTCGTTCGCGTTATTTTCCCACAGCTTATCGTGGTACTCATGAACAGTCTTCTCATGGGCTGGGCTCCAAGCCCAATTCATTAAAGGAAAAGGCGTCATGGAGCATATTGCGTCCATGAGATATGCAGACATGAAGAATCCGGATGGATTTTTGGTTGCTTTTTGCTCCCGGTACTCGGTGATCCCGTTGAACAGACTATCGGAGAGCATTTTTTCCCAATTGAATGAGGAACCTTCTGCAACCTGATAGATGAGAGGTACCCACTGGATGTAAAAATGTGCAGTATCCTCCCATACAAAAAGCCGACAAGCCATCATTGCCACATACATAAAATTCGGCTCCAATGAAGAAATTGAATACACACCCTCGTTATTTACTCTGAATGTCGCTGAACGTGACACCCAATCTTTAATCAAGCCTGGCAGGGTTCTGTCAAATTCTTGGCACTCTTTCTTTTTGAATTCCGCCAGGAATTCTTGGCCATATGTATATTCGAAACTTGATGGGAGATTATACATAGACTGAATATGTTCAGGCCTAAAAGTCTCGATCCTGTCCTGTCGGTCATTCACGATAGTTCTGGTAGGCAGGTCGATGTGATCCAATGCCCATCGGATCATGTCGTAGTATGGGAGAAACCGAGGTCTGGTTGCGACCAGGTGCATCCCCGATTGAACAATTGTCTTGTATCTAGTATTCATGTCGTCCTTCACAATATCAAGGTTATCGTCATCAGAATCCGAACAGTTTACCAGCCCGGCTTTCAGAATGTTTGAAATAGATGACCAGGTAGATACTGAGCCACTCGTCCGAGGTGAAGTATCTGAGACATTATCCGAACCCTGTGCCGCAACCTCGACGTTTTCTTTTGCTGCTCTCCTTGGTGCCATAGCTAAAGCCTGCTATTTTTCTCTTCTGCAGTAGACCTGTGTATACATGCGAAAATGAGTATTCTGAGGGAAAGGCGAGCTCTATGCGTTAATAAGAAATGTTTTTTTTTTTAAAATAGAACGAAATCTCGTATATATTTGAAAATCATGTACCTTTGAATTTAGTCTGTCCCATCGCAAATAAAACCGAATTTATTAAAAAAAAATCCGATCCTATTCAGTGGTAGATTTACCCTAACTCTCCATTAATGTTATTAATGTTCGACGGCTTGACAGGCCATCGAGTTATGGAGAGTAAGCAAGTGCCTCGTGAAATGTGCCAATTTTGAAGTGCGGGACGTATTTCGTTTAATTTTTAGAAAATCGAATCTTATGGATTTAAATCCTTACCTTGCCTTTCGCCGTATCGTGAATTTCCCTTTAACATTCTGACTTAACAACTCACGAGACTGCGAGTGTCGATTTATCATTTATCAACAATAACCGTGATTTGGTGCATCCTTGATCAGGTGATTAATTTAAATCGTCATATCGTGACTCGGAAATTTGAAGACAGTTTTTTGGTAAAATGATATGCCGAGTTGCGATATCGCGATGCAGCGACAATTAAGGGTCAAATTAAGAGAAGGAAATCTTAGCTTAGGCGTTTAATTAATCTCGCTATGATTATGTCACAACTTCACGCATCGGGGTTTTGGACACCTTAACTTTGTGAAAGGAAGTGCCGAGCGGCGATGTGCCGAGAACCAAGTTTAACCGTGGTTAGTTTTTTACCCTCGGTTCTTGACTAAGGTTATCTAAAGGTTATCATGTTCTTGGCTCTCGGGGTTGTAAAAACAGAAATTTAGGGTCGACGAATGCCGAGGTGCGAAACCCCGCCGATGTCTAAACAAAGGTTGAAGGTTTTATATTATTCTTTTCCTTGGACGAAAATTAGAAAATGAGTTCACAGACTCGCAACTCGGGAATTCGAGATCGAAAATTTAAAGCGTCCTACTCGCGATATCCCGAAACAAAATCAAAAGAGAAAACTTACTTGTGAAAAACGGGTCTTTTTCGAGATGGAAAAGTGCATTGCTATTCAGGTGACTAGATTCGCAGAGTTTCATGATTTCGGAAACAAAAGAGAAACAACTTTAGATCTCAAGCATCAAAAATTGGAAACTGAGCGAGGTGAAATAACAAGGGCGGCTCCAACAGTATGCATGCATTTTTAATGTTTTTCCATTTTTCAATGAGTATTAATATTTAGGGTATATTCTATACTAAATACTTATATTGTTTCATATGGAAGAGTGTGTAGATGTCGATCGAGAGTGGAGATCAAAAAGCGTATAAACAACAATGAGGAAACCAACTACTGTTTTTACTGCACCGACTAATCTAGGTATAAAACAATGTAATTAAATCTGTATTAATTACATTTCCCTAGGAACAATGAATAACAATATCACTTGAATTTTTTTGTTGTTTCAGTAGTGGATACCCATGCGCATCCTCAACCTCCACATCGAAATACTATAAGTTCATCATGGCATGAGGTGTTGTGTACTAATGATGAAACACTTCAAGAAGGCCCAATAACTATGGGGGATCAGTTAAATTATGATGATGACTTAATTTTTTCTTTCATGGAGACCAAAAAGAAGAAGAAGAAGAAAAAAAATGATTAGACATTTTATTATTAATATAAATCCAATATATTTCTGGTCCAATGTAATGTATTTTGTTTTCCTACATGTCATGAATGTTATTTTCTTTCATGTTTTTTGTTTTAGCACATGGCGATGAATGTTTTTTGCTTACATTTAATGTTACTATCATTTCTAATTATAGTTGTAAAATGTAGATAGATTGGGTATGGGGAAATGAGGGTGATGTGAGAGGGGGAGACGGGCCAAAAGGGCTTCCACCTTCACATGGTTGGTCATGTTCAGTAGAGAATAATTTATTCTAGAAACAAAGAGAATCTCACTCAGGTATTTGTCTTTAGTCATTAATTTTTAGAGGTTGTTACATCTTTAATCACTATTCTGAAATATAATTAAGTCATTTGATGAATCACAGGATGGAGAGGAGAAACATTGGAGGCACCCCATCACTCAAAGGTATGGATCTTGTTAAGGACCGGTTTAAGGTGATTTTTGGTTGATTGATGACTATCATGATATTTCGTAATGAATATGGAGATCAATGATTTTTCTTAGGAAATTTGAATTTAAGAAGACACAGTTATGCTGACTCCATGAGTGTTAATGATGGATGGTGGTGGGCACAATCCCCAAGGTATGTATCTCTATCCAACATTGTTGCTAGCCTAAATCAATGTAGTACACACTGAATGCGGTGACCCTGAGGTTCATCATCCTCTTCATATGCTTCTTGCTCCTCCTAGGAGGTTCGAACCTCCTAACCTAACCTAGGCTACCCCTACATACCTCGGCCTACCCTAAAGCTAACCTACATCCTAAGCCTAGAAATACTAGACTCTCAGTGGCCTAACGCAAGACATCTACACCTAATCTCTATAGCTTCCTAAAGCTACTAAAGATACTAACTTGGCACTCAATTTAGGACTGACATAACTATTACAAAGACAGTTCCACCATTTTAATGCTAGATATAGATTCACTCTGACAAAGTCCCCCATTCTTGGATGTTTTGGGGTGATTAATATATCATTTGATTTATTGCAATGTCTATAACAACACACCATTGTAACTGTGTTTGGCTGTCTCCAAAATTACTCTGTATTTTTCATCTAGGGCATTAACTGACTAAAGACAATAACTTGGATCATGTTTCTTCTAACTAGATTTAGATACTAAGTTCCATATAAGTATACCTTGTAATTGTTGTTGTCACCATGTTTGTGTGGGTTTGTTCTTTTGGTACTTGTTTATTAAATATTTCCTTGAGCTAATGATATAGTTGAACCTGTGACAAGAACACAATTGTAATTATGTTCCCTATAGTTAAGTGCAACTTATAATCATTTTTCATAAATAAGGAAATGATATTTTTCTTAAATTTTGATTTGAGTCCTAGTTGATGCCATAATTTAGATTTATGTGTTGTGTGGTGATTAATTGTAGCAATGGGAAGAACTTCTTATCATTCAATTGAGTTCAATAATGAGGTGTGTATTGTCTTTGTCCAGACTATGAATAGGATATTTAAAACAATAAATATCAAGGTTCCTATTCCATTCCACATGCCCTGTGAGTGGAAGGAATGCCGTTTTTAATACTATAACCCCTTGTCCATCTGATGAATGTGTTCTTTTTTTAACCAATTTTCTCCAAGGTGATATTGTTTACTTATTATTTCACTGTCTATGTCTACCTTTGGTGTCATAGCCTATGTTATCCACTTTTGTTGTAATTTCAGGGTAAGTATAAATACAATTATATTTTGAGGATGATTCATCTTTGCATCCATGAATTGGATATCTACAATTGCAATATTTGAGTGTGAAAAGTATTCCACTTTTTTTTTCTGAGTGGTGGGTGTGTCGTGTTCAACACTAGTGGTCCCTTCTCTGTTATGTTAAAACATAAGACCTAGTTTCCTTTTATTTGTGTGTATAAGATATCCACCCTTTGTGTCAACACTTCATTTATGTCCTATACTACCGACACTCTTACAATTCTCTCTCTACCTTCTTTTGGTATCCATACTGGAGAATCCTAACTCATTTTATCATGAAAATGTTGGGATACAGGGGATAGATCTTACATGGACCTCTAAGGATGGATCATATTAATATAATCACTTCCTTTCTTCTCTCGATCAAAATAGTTGGTGGAAATGAGTGGTAGGAATAGACCTAGGTCACACCAAATACTAGATTAGATGGGCTATGCACTTTTATTCAACCTCCATATAGCAGACCTACCCCCACTAGGATTTTGAGGAGATCTCTTTCTTATCATAGTTCATTTTCCACTACAAACCCCCTTCATGAAACCAACCTTCAATCGCTAGGTATTTTTAATTTCACCCATGGTTACATAGTCAAGTCCTCTCAAATCTGGACTCTCCCCTAAAGACATTGTCAGGCAATGAATTGACTAATCTGCGGTTGGTGACTCACCAGGGTAAACATCTTCTCCCTTCTCTACTTTTAGTACTATTTTTGAAGTGACATCAAGGGTTTCATTTTCTAACGACGATGAGCATCCCTTTTTCATGTTACATATGAAATTTCCATTTTTTCATTTCTCTTTTTCAGTAGTTTAACTTATTTTTTTTTATAATTCAACTTCTAGGAGATGCTACTATGATCCCATAATGGGTCACTACTCAATTGTACTTTTGAGTCCCATTGACCTACCTTTGAGATCATTAGTAAACATTGATAAAATTATCATATCTTGGTATTCTTACATTTCCCTATTATTGGGTACTTTCATTCATAAAAAGAAAAACTCAGAAGTCAGGTATCCTAACATAAAAAGGGATCAAGAAAATGATTTCCAGTAAATTCATAATCATTTGTTTGTAAAGAAAATATCCATTGCACCTTGAGAAGCTCCCCAAAGGAAAGAAACATGCCATACATTTAGTAAAATGGGGATCAATTTTTTTTGTAGTTATTTATATTATTCATTTAAAGGGAGGCATTACTTAGGTCCAGTTAATAATAAGTTTCTTATAGGTCAGCATTTTGAGAAGATCAAGAATTTCTACTTAGGTGGTGTTGACATTCATAATACACATGGTTGGTTTGAACACAACTTTATTGGAATGGTAAATATTAAAAGTGTTTCAAGGAATTTCCTTTGGAAAACACTCTTTGTGAAGTTTGTTGTCCATATTCATTAGCAATCTACCCTAACCTAGCCACCACTCTAAACCGTTAGACTCCTAATGCAAGATCTCTAGGCCTCTCTCCTACTATCCTAAAAACTCACGTCCATCCTCAAGACTGTCTACCATTTGACTGTCTTAAGCTATTTTTCCAGCCCCAACCTACCTAACGTTGACCTATTTTCATACTAGCTCACCCTAGGATATCTCCCCTTTCATGCCTAGTCCATTATCTCCCTAATGCAAGGCCATTAACCCTATCTCCTAAACATTTAGACACCCCACGACTACCTACAAAAACCCTTACTGCTGACTTTCCTAAAGTCTTAATTTAAGACCCTATTCGACTTTGACACACCCCCAAAAACAAAATCACATACCTGATAGTCACTCTACCTAAACTTCCTCCCAAACTCTCCACCCAAAATCATAGTAAAACCTCCAATTATTACTGTGTGAACATAGTCATTCCTAGCCACATTTAATTTGTTTTTGACAGAGATAATTCATGGGGAACATAACCTACAATTTGCATATATAAGAAACATTAAAAATCTTAACTTGTGTGCATTTGGAGGGGTTACATATCATTTGCATTTGCATATTTAGAAAAAGTAGGACTGATACATATTGAATTGAAGTCAAATAGACAGTCCCAACTTCTGATATGTAATGAACTGAGAAGGATACTATTGGATTATTGGATTGACACATATGAAACGTTTTGTGGCTTTGAAATATTGATGTCTTGAAATTAGTTTGATCAAAGTCATAGATACTTCAAAGAAAATTATTGTGCTCTATTAGGAAATTGTGTATATCATTAAAATTTAGTCATTGATTGATATTAATAATTTGAATACTTGCATTATTCTTGAGATTGAAAGAATCATCCTCTAGGAATTGTATACAAACACAAACACATGTGGCATTTACGCACTTAAGTGAATATCTTGTTGTCACATACATTTACTTGAATCATTCATTGAATATATTTTAGATGAGTTTACATGAAAGAGTGTTTCATTATTTCATTGTATGTAGTTTTTGTCATATCATGGTCTATGTGAAATCTGAGAGATTTTCACTCTTTGTTGTTTTCAGAAATAAAGAATCTATGTACATAGGTGAAAGATGGGTCCTCAATAGGCAAAGTTGCCATTGGTGGGTTGTTTAATCTAGTGAACCATGAAGGAAAACATGTAACAGACCGTGATTTTATGGAAAAGTGGACACCAATCTATTTTGGTTCTACTTACTATACTGATATTTTCCTAGATGGAATTTAGAAAATGGTTGTTGAAATTGGTAAAATAAGTATGTTATTAACTCTTTCAATAATCTAGGTTCAACATTGATTTATCATGAAATAAAATTATTTTCCTTGCATGAAAAAATGTTATGGGGATATTGGCAGGTAGTAATCATAGTTTAGAATTGTTTTTCATCCTAATTGTATCTGAAAATTGTGAAATATTAAAATTGACTCTGAATAGATTATTTGTATAACTATCAAATGCACATATTTTAAGTTAATACATTTCATAGGATTTCTATGTTTCTTACTAATATGCACATTGTACATAGCTATGCCTTCAATTGTTATTTCCATCTTGATGATATATGTATTAAAATTGGTCATATTCTAGATGTGACCATCAACCTCCTAGGGCTTGTATCAGGATCGAGAAGGCTGATTATCTTCTTTACATGTTGTTGTAGCTTCTAAATTTCAGCTTCTTGTTCCCTGGATTTTTATCTTAGGCATTGATTTTCCACATTTAACAGGAATTCCTTTGATTTAATAGTGCCCAACTACTCTGTAACGGAGGTCTGCTGTTGTGAAAGATCCTCCACTCAATGCTCTAGATTCACCTTCCACAATTTGAGGCTTGATATTAAATCCCCTAGCATGGATTGAGACTCATCACAATGGTGCTTACATCTAGAAATGACAAGGTAAATTGGATCACCGGTATTGACCATTAGGGGGTTGACTCTATTGCCATCTCCCAAGTACATAATGAAAGTGTTATCTCTCCAAGAAATCACTCCTTGACTGTAGAAGGGTGTAAGCTTGGTAACTTAAATAGATCAATAAATTGTGGAGGAAAAAGGATCAAATTGGATGACATTATAAACTCACATCCATTTAGAAAGACATGGGTCACTTGAAAGACCAAGGATTTCAACTATACTGCTCATAATGTTTTAATAAATGTGTGAAAACATGGATAAGACTCATTATGATAGCAAGAAATGCCTACACAAAGGCATATGTGAATGGCCAGTAATGATAGGTAAGATACTTCTTCATACCAGTAGAAACATATGTAAGATTTGTATATAGTAGATGGCCAAACATAATATGTAAATACTTTCAGCTTGAGCTTATGAGTGCACTGATAGGATGACAACTATCTGGCACTAAGACAAACATAAGAATCAATGTATATAAGTCTAATATACCAAAGAAGAGATGGGATGACAACCTTCTGTCATTGAGTATACATAAACTTGGAAAGAAAGGATATGAAAACTGAACAAACAAAGTGAAAGAAGCTCAATGTCAAGATATATTCATGGACATCTCCAAAGGATGAAATGTACAGGTCTTCAAGAATAGAACCACAGTCCTCAGACTGTTTTCCCCCCCTTTGGTGTCTTAGAATTCTTAGGCTTTTATAGACTTTACATCAAGGTTTCAAGATTCTAATTTAATGGATCTGAAATACCAAAAATTAACATAATCAATTTGATATTTTAGCATAAATGATCCAATCTTATCATCATAAGTCGAATTTGACAACCTGGAGAATTATTTGGCAGCTTGTTGGTGAAAATCACAGATTTCAAAATATGTCTTTGATGGCTGGGTGATTTCTGTCAAGAATAAACATGACATTTGGCTTCATTCCCTTACCATATGCCTTCAAAAATTGATGAAGAGGATGATCTAGCTTCTGATAATTATTATCTTTAATTTGAGATCATTCCCACAGATTCTGGAAACGAAAAACCACGATTTGGGCAGAAAGAAGACCGATATGGACTCTTCAGAGCTTTCAACGGCTTACTAGTCGTGTATTTTGCCTTTTAGCCTCCGAAAGTCATAGCTTTTTGGTGGCTCATTACACTGTAAATTTCACATTTATCTGCCAAAAGCTCAAATTAACCTTTGGCCTATTTTTAAAGGTGAAATCCTCATTTTATTGAATTTATGTGAATTTGAGCCTTTCTCAAACCTCTAAAACTTTAAGATTTAAAAATAAAATTATTATCTTTAATTTGAGATCATTCCCACAGGTTCTGGAAACGGAAAAATGTGATCTGGGCAGAAAGAAGACCGATCTGGACTCTTAAGAGCTTTTGACGGCTTACTAGTCGTGTATTTTTCCTTTTAGCCGCCGAAAGTCAGAGCTTTTCGGTGGCTTATTAAACTGTAAATTTCACATTTATCTGCCGAAAGATAAAATTAACCTTTGGCCTATTTTTAGAGGTGAAATCCTCATTTTATTGAATTTATGTGAATTTGAGCCTTTCTCAAAATCTCTAAAAATTTAAGATTTAAAAATAACTCTTCTACCTAATGATCCTCTTATCATGTGATTTGGGAAATATGAGAAAGTGATTTTTTATCGCTAATAGAACCCCAATGTTATTCCTATGTGAATGACATATTTGTTTTTTTAAAAAACCCCAACATTAGTCTCTCTAGCGACGAACATGTTCGCTGCTTGTATAGCCATTTGGTCGCTTGACTAAGTTTTCCAGGGTTGTCTTGGTCTTTCTTGCGACTAATATTAGTCATTATACTGACTAACATTAGTCGCTAGACCGACTAATTATGGTCGCTAGAGTGACCAAGGTTATGTTTTCCTTAGAGATGCTAGCAAGGCTTGCGACTAAAGTGGGTCGCTAGACCGACTAATCTTGGTGGATGGACCGACAAATGGAAAATTTTCCCTATTGTATATCAACTTCTTTTCTCGGTCACTAGACTAGTGAAGATCCATGTGTGGTCACTAGACTGAAAAATCAATTCCGACGAAACAAAAAATCATCTTGGTCGCAACAACGACCCTATTCTGACGAAACTTCGTCGCTACTTCATCGCAAAAACGTTCAAATTTAGTAGTGTGATAGAGATATTATTAAAAATATAATGGAATTCATTAATTGGAAAATCACAATATTTACTCAAATATTTAACTTTAGCCAATCATAAATGTCATTAATACTTCGACAGTTCGACATTCTAAGGTTTTGAATGTAAGAGGGTAGAAATCTCCCAAAGGTCGAATTCCCAGAGAAGTTAATATTTAATTAATCGATTTTATGTTTTAATTAATCATGCTTTAAACATTTTATTTGCCTTAAGCACTTCGTAAGTTTTCTATTCGAGGGTTTTGGATGAAGGATGATAGAAAGCCTCTGAAGGCCAGATTCTCGGAGTAAACATTTCAAACCATTATATATATTTCGGGCTTCAGAACTCTGGAGCTCCGGAGCTCTGGAAGTTCATTTGTTTAAAAGTGCGGTTCGTACTTCGACGGTTCGACATTCGAGAGTTTTGGATATAGCACAAGAGAAATTTGTAAAAGACTGGAATTGTGGAGTGATTAATTAATACTTAATTATGATTAATTACATTTATTAAATGTTTTATTATCTCTTTGAAAAACTTTTATTTTTTTGTGATATCCAATACTCCGACACTTTGATACTTCTATGGTTGTGACCCCAATATTTGTTTAAACTCCCGAAGGGAAATCTCTCGGAGTGATGTGGCAGAGATGATGTCATTATTAGTGACGTGTCAAAAAATTAGGGGTGACATGTGTCACTTGAAATCGTGCGAATAATCTGACACAAATGTTAAAAATAAGTGCCACGTGTCAGCCCAAGAAAAGATTTAACATCATGTGTCCTATGACTCATTCATAAATTCTTTTATAAATTGTCACAAGGAACTGTCTTCATAATTTCATAGATTTAGGGTTTTTGTTATTTAGATTTCTTGAAACTCTCAAAGCGCGAAGTTCCAAAGTGACCATTAAAGGTTTTCTTTTAATATTCGAGAGGATTTTATATTCCAGAGATCACAAGAACTATTTGATCAACTTAGTGAAACTCATTGATGAGTGACATTGTAAGCACCTTATTAATAGATAAAGACCAAGGATTTATTTAATTAAAAGGCAATTTCGTAAGTTTTTTTTGGTGAAATTTTATTCCTAAGAGGTAGAAACAAAAGAATAAAATTTTAGAATTCTAATTGTTCTAACATTGGCTCCATCTGGGGATTGTGGCTCCCTGTGAGGCATGAAAGAACAGTAGACCAGGTTCCTTTATTGGGTAAATGGAGTCATTATTTATTTTTTGAAAAATATTTTCTCATTTTATTTAAGAATTAATCATACATAGAAAACATGAACTCATCCAAATCCAAAATCTTTAAAACACACTTCATGATTGATCTCAAGTTAGGCTAATAATATTTCCATTTATTAAAATTGGTTTCGGAATTATTTAATATAATCAAAATAATTAATTTTAACTAAAATATCAGGCTTCGATCGACTTTGTTCGCTTCAAGGTTAAGCAGATGCAACAAATTTATTTAGGGAATCCCTAGCTGGTTCAAGAAGTAAATATCATTGGAAAGAGAACTAGATAACATAGTATGATATATAAATATTTATGACAACCTTACAAATATCATATATATTTCTTCACTGACAGTGATCTTGTTCAATACCCTAGTGAAGTTATCTACTTCTCCCATTGAATTTCCTTTCACCACTTTAATTAACGGATTTGCATTTTGCTGAGATGAGGGAAATCAATATATGAATTTCGTTTCATCATCTCTTTTAGACCAGATGGGGGAAATCGAATTATGAATTTCCTTTCACCATTTGTCTTGGATTTTAACATTTTGAAGTGGGGGCAATCAATTTGTATGTAACATACAAGGGATGACATCTTTTTAAAATCTTTAAAATAAAAAAGAAGGTCTATCAACAATTTTAAGAATACTCTGAAACTAACTTTCTTCCAATTTTCAGTACACCTTCGCCTATAGGAGAAATTTTGGGGAATTTCAATCATTTCAGGGATAAACATTGAGTGATTTTGTCAGTTTAAAATCTGATATCAGAGATAAAATTATTAGGATTAGCCTAGACACAAATTTTCAATTAAAATCAAAGGAATGTGAAAATTTTCGTCTAATCTTGTTTTGAAAATATGCTTTTGAGTTTTCAAAGTCAGGCTAAGTCTCTTTATTTCTATGAAGACTAAAAGGATGAAAAAGGAGAAAGAAAATATGGAGTGGAAAGAACTTGGGGAAAGGAAGAAATAACCAAATCAAGGATTCAAAGGATCGGAATAAAAAATATCCTAATCCCACACAAGTTTTTGTATTAAATATAAGTTCTTACTATGCTCTGTCCCACAGTTATTATAATTGCTCATATTTCTTTCGATTTTTTTTATTATTATTTTTATTTTTTATATCAAAGATGGTTTAGAATTTATCAACATGACACTTTGAGTTATATTTTACTACATCGCCAATTTTTAGATCAGGTGATAACATCATCATGAGAAAAACTTCCTTCGCATTTATTTCAATCAATTTCTAAATTTTATTCGGACTATAAAGAAGAATAGGAACTCATACCTTATTTTCCTTTTGAATTTTCAACAAGGCATATTATTTATTTATTACCTGTTTTTAGGGAAATCAAAATGATGAAAAGACGAGTGTCGTGTTTTTCTTGAGCGTCATCCCCTGTTTAAAAATATCTATTCTTGAAAAGGAATGAAATACAAAATATTATATAATCTTGTAGAATACAGATGATACATGATGAAGATGCTTTTCATTTCAGTAGTCCTCAAGAAGCTTTTAATATATTCTCTATATTATCTTGATTAGCTACTGAATGAATTTTATTTTACAATGTAATTTATTTTTCTTTTTCTAAATTTATTTTTAAAATGAAGTCAAGCAATCATAATTTTATTGAAAATATTTACAACATTTAATAAAATCACTCATATAATTTTCAAAAAGAAAATAAAAATGGAAAATAAAAATTGCCAATGTCAATCCAATTCAATATATGCAATGGAAATCTAAAAGGTAACTACTGCATGAAATGTTTTAGATAATTCCCATTGATAGGGGCCTCAATAATCTCTCCATTAATATTTTCGAGCGAGAATAAGTTTTTTCCCTCAGCAGTGGCAATTTTGAAGGGTCTGAACCAGAGATGATCAAATTTTCCATGTTTCCCTGCATCTTCCTTTCTAGCTTCCCATTTTAATACTAAATCACCAGGAAGAAACTCCATGTCTTTAGCTTTCTTATAAAAAACGAATTTCATGTAATCCTGGTATTTTTGGAGCTTAGAATCCACTTCTACTATGTTTTGTTGTACTTCAATGATTTGATTTATTCTTCTCGTAATATCCTTCGACTCTTCATTCACATCCTGCCAAAGATTCATCACAGGAAGAGCGAGAGTAATAGGAATAATAACATCAATACCATACACTAATTGGAATGGAGACATACCTATAAATGTTTTGGTGCCAATTTTGTTTTCCCATAAGGAATATTTTAAGTGTATATGCCAAGCTTTTTTGTTTTTTGTCAAAACCTTCTTGATTATCGTCATGAAACTCTTATTAGATTATTATGCCAACCCATTTCCCCGAGGATAGTAGGTTGTAGAATGACCTAAAATAATATTGTATTTTTGACAAAAAATGATCATTGCAATAGATTTAAAATCCTGAGCATTATCAATGACTATTTTCCTAGGACAACCAAATCTTGCTAGGATGTTTTCTTCCAAAAATTTTATCACTATTGAATCTATAGCATTCCGAGTTGGAATGGCTTCAACCCATTTCATAAAATAATCAATAATGATCAAAATATGTTGGCCAAATTGCACAGAGTGAATGGGCATTATTGTCCTTGATGTCAAACTTCTTACATTATTGCATTTATGAGTTTGAGTTTGATTTGCATTATTTGAAGAGAAAATCTTCTCGTGGAAAGAAATTGCTTAACATAAAATGTGGTTACTTGTGTTGGTGAAATTGATTGAAGAAGAAACAACCGTTTCAAATCTTTGAGGTGGATTAACCGTAGGAACCAATTCTTCAAAGAATTTTTTGTTCATGAAGAAATTGATTTGAGTTAAAAACCATTTTTTTTTATCTTGGTTAGACAGAGATGAACGCAGAGTAAAAGAATTTAAACTCTCTGTCAATTAACTATTTTTAGAGGGTAAAAATGTAGATGTGAATTGGATTCAAATAGAGTTCAAGAACTCAATGATGGAACTTTAAGAGAGAAACATAGAGGTTGATTAGCATTTTGAAAAGTAGAGCCCTGGAATTCAATCAAATGATTTCTTGAAAGAAAGAAACACAGAGGTGAAGGGTTCAAGTTGTTTTCTTGAACAATATACACAAAGGCATATGAGATTGAAATAAAAATCTCTGGAACTCTGTTGATCATTTGCTTGGAGGAAAATGCAGGAGTAAATGCATTTGAGACAGTTAGAAAGATTTTTTTTTTGAATCATGTTGTTTAGTTTCTTAATTGTGAAAAATGCAGAGGTGGATTGAAAGAGAAAAACACAGCAGTGAAATGAGTGAAATGAAGTTCTGTAATTATTCAATTGAATGTCTTCTTGAAATATAAAAACAAAGGGATCAAGAAGTTGAATTTCTCTTTGAAAGATATATGCATAGAGGTTAATAGTTTTCTTTTTTCCTTAAATGAGAAATTCATAGAGAAGAGGTACACTTTGATGTTGCAGGTCGTATGGTTGCTTTTGTTTATACAATGAATAAACTCTGACATAGATCTAGAATAGAGGTATGAAAATTTTGATTGATTGAGAAATTACATCAAAGGTATATGCATTTAATAGTTAAATACTATCTATGTAATTCAAATATACATTGAGATCATTATTTATTGCAATGAAGATTATTTATAGATTTGATTTCCAGGTTTATAACAGAGTAAATATGAACAGATTGAGTTGATCAATTTTGGTATTGACAGAGTATGAACAGAGTTTAATTTGAATAAGATGTGTTTTGGTTGAAAAAAACAACAGGTTTGGAAAATATGGAATTGATGGTTACAGGTTTGTTTTTCACAGAAAGAAATTAACAAAAGGATATTGACAATTTAAGAAGAGTGTTTGAAATAGGTTGAAGCTAGTACTAAAGGGAGGAAGGGAGGATCTAGGGAGACTAACAGTCTCATTGCAAGTTGAATCTTGCATTCAGGCAGTAGAAGTTGTCTTTCATTAGGTGTTGAAGATAAAGAGGTAGTAGTTTCTTAGACAAAATTTTGTTGGATTACTGAGAGGGGGGGTGAATCAATAATAGTGTAATTATAATCCTTTTTCTTCGAATGGTATATCACTGTCCTTGTTTCACTGTCACTGACTTCATCTTCATCTAATGATGAGATGTCTTCTTTGGTGCAAAAGTTTTTCTTGAAAACTTTCTTTGTAGTTCTTTTACCTTTATATGTTTGTATGCCTTCTGAGTAACCTTCATCATTTCTCTTTTTCTTATGAGGAAATTTGTTAGAAAAATGACCAATACCATCACAATTAAAAAATATTAAAGGAAGCTTACCTCTTTACTTACCATTGGTTCCCTTGTTCAGTCTTTTGACGAAGTTGGCCACTTCTTCATCATCTTCCGAGACGTCGCTGATGCTTCTATATTATTCTTGTTCCTTTTTCTTTTGCTTTGATCTTTTGGATGCTTTGAAGGCTACTTCTTTTACATATGGATTTTCCTGTTCATTTCTCATCTCATATGCTGTGAAGATTCCATGCAGTTCATCCATGCTTATTGAGTTTAGATCCAATCTTTCTTCTAGTGCTGATATCTTAGGGTTGAATCTCACAGGAAGAGATCTTAGTACCTTTTGAACAATTACAGATTCTTTGATTTCTTCTCCCAATCCTATGATTGCATTCACTGTTTCATCGAATCGTAAGAAGTAGGCTACAATATCTTCATCTTCCTTCATTTTTAGTTGTTCGAACTGACCTCTATAAGTTTGAAGCTTTGCTGCTTTGACTTTTAAATCTCCTTCATAAATATTTCGAAGCTTGTCCCAAATATCTTTAGCAGATTTACAATGTGAAACTTTGGTGAATATCGTATCACTGCGACCATTCAAAAGTGCATTTATGGATTTGGAATTATTCTCATCGAGTTTCACTGATTTGCCATTTGTTGGTGGAATTGTTGGTGCTGTGTATCCATCTACAATTGATTGCCAAACTTGAAATCCCTTTGCCTGTATATATGTCTTCATCCTTATGATCCAAAAAGAATACTTCTATCCATCAAAGTGTGGTATTCCATTTTTATACGAGTTGGTACTCTCCATGATCTACCATTCAGTGGTTAAACTGATTTCTGAAGGAACCTGCTCTGATACCAATTGTTGGATTACTGAGAGGGGGGGTGAATCAGTAATAGCATAATTATAATCCTTTTTCTTCAAATGTTATATCAATGTAGAATTATTATCCAATAATGAGCAGTAAGAAATAAACAATCACACACATACACAGTACACCAGTTTTTACATGGAAACCCAAATCAGGAGAAAACCACAGAATGCTTTTTCTTATATGTTTTGAAGAATTACATTCATTGGAAGCACCAACTTCCTTTGTTTTCTAGCTGCAACTGGAAAGAGGCTCCAACCCCCTAGTTTCTCAGGCTACAACTTGAGGGAAGCTCCAACTCCTTAATTCTCTGGCTACAACCAGAAGGAGGCTACAACCCCCAATGTTCTCCGACTACAACTAGAAGGTGGCTACAACCACTTGTCCTTGCCCTGTCCTGCCACCCTGAAGTAGAAGTAGAATGATGGAACCACTTTCACACTATCACTCTGCGATATACCACTGTAAACCTGTTCCAATAAATCTGAACCATGCATCAACCATGCATCAACCTGTACCTTAACATGTAATCAACCTGTACCATAAACAAGTGCATCAACCAAGCACCAACCTGTAATCAACATGTACCATAAACAAGTGCATCCAACCATGTATGTGTCAACTAATCATCAACTATGACTCATCAATATGTACCAACATCATCAACTATACACCTCATGTATGTGCGCCAACTCATCAACTACTTGTCTTAACCATGTACTCAATATGTACCACAAACAAAAGCCCTCATCAATTTCATCATCGAAATCTGAATTGTAGCTCTGTAATAGACCTATTGTATATGATCACATTCCCACAAACCTTCCTTAACTTTAAAAACAAGAGACTAGCATTTTCATCAAACATTTCTTTAGTCTCACATGCCTAGTTTTGGATTAGTCAACAACCCTAACTTGAAGTAATCATAACTTTGAACCTGTAATGTATAAAGATCTCAAACTGATACACAATGTTCTTCATTTTTTTTAATGCAATTCCTCCAAGTGTCACTACTTGGAACCTCTAAGAAAAGGAGTTATAGCCAAAATGGCATACCTTTATGAATTTTACCTTATTCTAGAGAGCGACCTTGTAGAGCGTGCCCCACAATGTTTTTTTTTTATGAAATGATCTGAAACCGTTAAAAATCATACTACAAACTGTACCATAACTAACACATTTTTTCTCATGGAATGTATATCGTTTATGAATAAGTTATGATGTTTTTACCCGAAACACCTGATTTTGACTAGTTTCAGGACTGACCACAAACCCTATTTTACACGGAGTGTAACTCCCAAAATACAATGACCCACAAGATGAATTTGTTTCCACAGATATTTCAATATGTTTTCTCACTTTCATAGAAATTTCATGGTCTGAATTATTATATATAAAAAATTATAGCGAAAATGGTGAGATGACATGTAAATAACATACCTTAGAAAGAACCATCAGAATAATTTATCCTTCCTTGCATTTCGGCCTTATTTTCTTCACCTTCACTCAGAATTCCTTTTTAGATATCCTTGGTTAACTTATACACATATAAATATTTAATATGCTCAAGTGTGATTCAAATGAGAGAGCCTTGCCTCTTATTTATACTCTCCAAGTAGCTTCCTTAAAAACATCTTCTAGGTCACTAGGCCCACTTTCCTTATTTTATGGTTGGGTCCACTTCTAATTTCTCCATAAAATTTATTATTGAAATAATTTATTTGTATTCACTTTGAATTATAATAAACTCATCACTTCACTTTATTATTTACCTTTTAAAATCTCTTAAACCACTTTGACTACTTTGACCTTTTGGGGCTTCTAGATGACATATGAGGGTCCTCCAACTTCGTAAGGCCATAACTCTCAAACCGTGATGAGTTATGTGATGTTCTACATACCACCAGAAATGAAATGACATGTAATATCCATATATAATAGTATTATCTAAAAATATATCATAACTCATACCGTTAC
The DNA here is from genome assembly GCA_009831015.1 of Picea engelmannii. Taxonomy (NCBI): domain Eukaryota; kingdom Viridiplantae; phylum Streptophyta; class Pinopsida; order Pinales; family Pinaceae; genus Picea; species Picea engelmannii. Next base: position 81,828 of record ML782847.1, read on the forward strand.
CCATCAAACAAACTTGGGTCCATTACCCAAACTTAGGGTCTCCAACTTCTCATGGCCATAACTATCTAACCGTGAGGAATTATGTGATGTTCCACATACCACTGGAAATGAAATGAAAATCACTATCCATATAGGATATTTTACTTGAAAAAATCACTTTCCTTCATCTCATTATTCCACAATTACGCATGGGTTCTCTTAGTCCACAAAGCATCTTCCCGTGAGGGCTTTCACCATAAGGGGACCACTTTGGAGTTCATCCATATTTACTTCTTATCAACCATGACAAAACAATAATGATTCATATTTACATCAAACAATATTGGGTCCATTACCCAAGCCTTTGTTCTATGGGGATTTCTTCAAGGGTTGACATCAATGACAACCAACCTTAATCAACAATCTCCCCCTTTGGCATTGATGACAACACTCTGATGCAATACTGAAATGATATCACTCATGCTCCCCCTAGAACCATGCCTTTTTCCTCTGCATCTGATAAATCTTCTCTCCATGGAACCGTGCCTCTGTCCTCTACATCTGATAAATGTCTCCCCCTTTGTCATCAATGGCAAAGGTATCTTTCCATCTGGGGCTACTCCCCCTAACAAACTGTCCTCTTATGGTGCTTCCTCATGTACATCTAAGACATATAAGATAAGCATTCAAAAAGAATTCATTTTTGGAGTAGAAATAACTCCAAGTCTTTGGTGAAGATATTCAAAGGCTTCCTGTGGAAGTGGTTTTGTAAAGATGACTGCCACTTGTTCTTTTGTGCCCACATACTCAACTCTGATGTTCCTTTCTGCAACCTGTTCCCGTAGAAAGTGATACTTGATTGGAATGTGCTTCGTCTTGGAGTGCATCACTGGGTTTTTTGAGATATTGATGGAACTTGTATTATCACAATATATTGGAATGGACTCATCATACTGAACTTGTATATCTGTCAAAGTTTGTTTCATCCAAAGAACCTGTGTACAACATGTTGTTGTTGCAATATACTCTGCCTCAGATATAGATAGAGATACCGATGATTGTTTCTTTCTTAGCCATGATACCAAACACTCACCTAAGTAGAACGTTGCTCCACTGGTGCTTTGTCGGTCATCAATACAACCTACCCAATCTGCATCTGTGTAGGCAATAAGTGATAGATCTTTTCCTTTTGGATACCATAATCCAAACTCTTATGTTCCTTTGAGATATCTGAAGATCCTCTTTATTGTTAATACATGTGATTCCTTTGGTGCTACTTGAAATCGCACCACCTGTCCAACTGCCTGCATTACATCTGGTCTGGATGCTGTCACATATAGTAGGCTTCCAATCATTGACCTATATTGCCTCCGATATGTAGACTTTGAATCATCATCTTTGTTCAACTTACAACTAGTTTGCATGGGAGTGATCACTGGTTTGCAATCTTCCATTCCGAACCTCTTTAGCATTTCTCTGATATACTTGGTTTGAGAAATAAAAATTCCTTGGTTGCTTTGACATATTTGAAGTCCCATAAAGAAGGATAGTTCTCCAAGTAACGACATTTCAAATTCATTATGCATGTCTTTTGAAATTTTTTGGCTTAACCTGTCATGAACACTACCAAAAATAACAGCATCAACATAAACTTCAATTAATAAAATATTACCTTGACTTACCTTGATGTTGAGGTTGTTGTCTGCACTTCCCTTTCTGAACCCTGCCTGCTGCAGATACTTATCCAGTCTGGAGTACAATGCTCTAGGAGCCTGTTTTAGACCATACAAGGCCTTCTTTAATTTACACACATAGTTTGTGTTCTCTGACAACTGAAATCCTTCTGGTTGTTCAATGTAGACTTATTCTTCAAGTTCCCCATTCAGAAAAGATGATTTTACATCCATCTGATATAATTTAACATTTCTGGAGCATGCATAAGCTAAAAGAAAACAAATTTCTTCCATTCTGGCAACTGGGGCAAATGTCTCTTCAAAGTTGATTCCTTCAATCTGTGTATATCCTTTACATACCAATCTAGCTTTGTTCCTTGTAACCTATCCATATTCATTCAATTTATTCCTGAAAACCCATTTTGTGCCGATCACATTCTTATTCTTTGGTCTTGGAACCAATTCCCAAGTGTCATTTTTCTTTATTTGATCCAATTCTTCATCCATGGCCTTATTCTGAAATTCATCCTTGTTGGCTTCTTCAAAACAGTTTGGTTCAATTGTAGATAAGAGTGCTAGGTGTGTTTGTTCTGGTGAACGAATTTTTCTTCTAGTCTCAACTCCTGCATCTTTGTTTCCAATAATATGAACTGAAGGATGATTCTTCTGTACTCGTTTTCTAGGTGTCTTTGGAGATACTTGCTAAACTTGCTCTTCTACTTCTGTCAAATTTTCTTCATCTTCATCTTCCTCTTCTTCTTCTTTTTCATATTCTTCTTCAAAAAGTTGTTTCATTGATTTGTTTTATTCTTCCTTTGATTCTGGTCTGCCTGTTTCATCAATTGTTACGTTGATGCTTTCGACAACTTTTTTTAATCTTAGATTGTAACACTTGTATGCTTTCCTTGTACTTGAGTAACCAACAAGTATTCATTTGTCCACACGAGAGTCAAACTTTCCCATTCTACCATCTTTTCTTTTGATGTAGCATTTGCTTCCAAAAACTCTGAAGTGCTTTACATTTGCTGGTCTTCCTTTCCATAGCTCGTAGGGAGTTTTATCAGTGTTTTTTTTTAGCATTACTCTGTTTTGAATGTGAACTATTGTATGCACTACTTGTGTTCAAAAAATATCTGTCAGCTTTGAATCCATTATCATTGTTCCAGCCATGATTGTTTTAGTAGTCCATAAATTCCTTTGAGGTGAATTCTCCTCCATTATCCGATCTTAAGCATTTGATTCTTGAATCCATCTCATTTTCAACCATTTCATTGTAGATCTTGAAATTTTCAAAAGCTTCTGATTTGTTCTTGAGAAAGAAAACTGTAGTCATTCTTGTATAATCATCAACTAATAACATAAAGTATCTCTCACCTTTTAAGCCTTTTGTTGTAGTTGGTCCAACTAGATCAATATGCACAATTTCCATTGGTTTTGTTGTTGAATATTCCTTTGATTTGAACCTGGTCTTTGTTTGCTTTCCTTGTTGGCAATGCTTGGATAAAGTGTTGGTTGGTTTTGTGATCTGGGGCATTTCTCTGACTGCTTCTCTTTTTCTAACTTTGACAAGGTTATCAAAATGCATGTGAACCATTCTTCTGTGCCATAGCCAACTTTCATCTTCCTTTCCTAGACAACACTTTTCATTTCCAATTTCGCTTAACACATATATCTTGCTTGAAGTTCTTACAACTATAGCGACCAATTTCCTGAACCTTCTTTTCTTATCTCAAACTTTTGTGAATCAAAAGTAACTTTATGTCCTTGGTCACACATTTGAATCATGCTTAAAATATTATGTTTCATATCTTCTACTAGTAGAACATTTTCTGCCTTTTCATTCTTGTTCCCAATTCAGACTGTGCCTTTTCCAATGATTTTGGATGAATCATCATTTCCGAAGGAGACTGATCCATCTCTTTCCTTTCGTAATGTAA
>ML782847.1:102951-128863 GCA_009831015.1 Picea engelmannii
AAAGAAAAAGATTACAGAGAGATTTTACAAGAGAGTTTCTCACAATCGATCATCGACAAATGACCCTCCATGCTCTTTAAATAGAGATCATGGACCATTCGGGTGTTAAGCCACAGATCAATGGTCGTTAAGATCGAGGAGAGTATGAACCGTCGGATCACTCTATGTTGGGAACATATCGTGACCGTCAGATTGCCTAACTATAAAAAAATACTAATGCATACTAAAGAAACACACTTTTACCTAACGACATATTAGACCAAGTAGATCTTAACTAACTCCTAAGTGTCTAAATATCCTAACAAGATTTACATGATGACCATAAAGTAAAATGGTGTGTGGATAGTGGATGTTCAAAACATATGACAGGCAAAAAACAACATTTTGTTACATTAGATGAAGGAAAAGAAGGTACAATTACTTTTGGTAATGAACAATCAACTAGGATAATTGCAAGAGGTACTGTGTGTCTGAATAACAAAAATATTATGGCTGAAAATGTTTTTCTGGTTGAGGATATGGAACACAATTTATTGAGTGTAATTCAAACTTGTGATAAAGGGAATTATATGATTTTTTATTCTAAAAATTGTCAAATCAGAGATGCCAAAACAAATCGGTTAGTTGGAATAGCTACAAGAACACCAAGCAACATTTACATACTAGATGAGAAAAAGGAAAATTGTTATCTTGGGAATGAAGATGAAAGTTGGTTGTGGCATAAAAGGCTTGGGCATATTAACTTTAAAAATCTGATTCAGTTAAACAAAAAGGAAGCAATAAGAGATTTACCGGTCATAAAGAATCTTACCAGTTCTATTTGCAAACAATGTCAACATGGTAAACAAACTAGAGTTAAGTTTAAAACCAAAGAACACTCTACAACAAAACCTTTGGAAATAGTATATGTTGATTTTTCTGGACCTATGAGGACAACAGGATTAAATGGTGAAATATATTTTCTATTATTTGTGGATGACTTTACTCAGATGACTTGGATGTTTCTGTTGAAAAAGAAGTCTGAAACATCCAATTGTTTTCAAATTTTCAAAGAGTTGACTGAAAATGAAATTGACATGAAAATTAAATGCTTAAGATCAGACAATGGGGGAGAGTTTGTTCTAAAGAATTCAATAAGTACTGTGATGATAATGGTATCAAAAGACATTTTTCTATTACTGAAACACCTCAACAAAATGGTGTTGTTAAAAGGAAAAATAGGATTGTTATGGAGATGGCAAGAACAATGCTAAATGAATCTAAACTGAGTAACATACTTTGGCCTCAAGCTCTCCATATTGTTGTTCATATTCTTAATAGAAGCTTGTTGAGAAATAACTATGAAAAAATGCCTTATCGGTTATGGAAAGGTAGACCAGCAAGTGTAAAACACTTTAGAATCTTTGGTAGTAAGTGTTACATAAAGAAAGTTGATAAAAATATGGGAAAGTTGGATTCTAGAACTGATGAAGGTATTTTAGTTGGATATTCATGCTCAAGAAAAGCTTATAAGTGCTACAATTTTAGATTGAAGAAAGTTATTGAAGCCACAGATGTTAAATTTGATGAATCTTAATTTTTAAAACCAAAATTAAACAGAAAGATCATCAGACATATGAAATATATGACAAAATGAAAATGGAAGAAGAATCAAGTGATAGAGAGGAAACTAAATCAGCTAACAATGAAAATCTGATTCCTACTTTGTTGTAGGGGTTAACTCCATCTAAGATTCCAAAAAAAAGGTACAAAGAAATCATCCTGAAGAGAAAATCATTGGTGATATAGATGCAGGTGTTGAAACTAGAAGCAAAAGGTAAGAATCTATTTCAAATCACGAACATGTATCATTACTCTCTTTGTTTGAACACAAGAATGTTGAAGAAACAATTAATGATGAATAATGGATGAAAGCAATGAAATAAGAGATTAGTCAAATAGAAAAGAATGAGACATGGGAATTGGTTCGTAGACCTTTAAATAAGAATGTTATTGGGGCTACATGGGTTTTCATAAATAAGTTGGATGAAGAAGGTAAGGTGACTAGAAATAAAGATAGACTAGTTTGTAAAGGGTATGCATAGGTAGAAGGCATAGATTATGGATAAATGTTTTCTCATGTTGCAAAAATGGAATCCATTAGGATGATTTTGGCTTATGCTAGTTCCAATCACATTAAAGTTTATCAAATGGATGTAAAATATGCATTTTTAAATGGTGAATTAGAGGAAGAAGTATACATGGAACAACCAGATGGGTTTCAGGTGCAAGAAGCATAAAATCATGTTTATAGTTTGAAAAAGGCTTTGTATGGGCTAAAGAAAGCTCCAAGAGCTTCATATTCCATGCTTTATAAATACTTAAGGCATCAAGGATACAGAAAAGGCAACACTGACAGTAATCTTTATATTAAAGAAGAACATGATAGCTTGGTCATTGTTGAGATTTATGTATATGATATTATTTTCGTCAGTGATAATGATCAACTTAGCCAACGGTTTGCTGGAAGTATGCATAATGAGTTTGAGATGTCCATGCTTGGTGAAATGAAATTTTTCTTAGGCCTTCAAATCACTCAATCTGATAAAGGCATTTTCATTTCTCAAACTAAATATATCAATAAAATGCTCAAGAAATTTCAAATGCAGGATTGTAAACCAGTTGGCACTCCCATGGTTACTAGATGTAAGTTAAGTCAAACTGATGATTCTGAAAATGTTGAGCAGACAATGTACAAATCTATGATTGGAAATATTCTATATGTTAAAGCTACAAGGCTCGATGTTATGCATGAAGTTTTTCAAGTTGCTAGGTTTCAGGTCTCTCCTAAAGCTTCTCATTTACTTGCAGTCAAAAGGATTCTCGGATTTTTTAAGGGCACGACAGAGTATGGTTTATGGTATCCTAAAGGTAATCAACTTGATTTGTATGCTTTCACTAATGTTGATTGGGCAGGTTGTGTTGATTATAAGAAGAGTACTAGTGGAGAAACTTTCTATCTTGGAGGATGTCTGGTGAGTTGGTCTAGCAAGAAACAATCAACAGTTTTCCTTTCTACTGCTCAGACATAATACATTGTAGCTGCAAATAGTTGCACTCAGGTTCTTTGGATGAAACAAATGTTATCAAAAATACACATTCATTATGATTCTCCCATTCCTATCTTTTGTGACAATACTAGTGCCATTAGTATCTCTAAAAACCTATTTATGCATTCCAAAACAAAACATATTCCTATTAAATTTCATTTTCTCCGAGAGCAGGTTTTAAGTAATATCATTAAGATGGAATATGTTGGTACAAAAATTCAGATTTCTGATATATTTACCAAGCCTTCACCTAAAATGCAATTTGAGAGTCTCAGGGATCAACTGGGGGTTTTCCTTTTGCAATTATATTTCTCTTTCATTATACTCAGGATTGCAGGTTTCCATGGTGCATCTTTCAGCTCCGTTATTAGAATTTTGGCCCCTCTATAATACTTGTTCCTGGTTGGTTACAGTTTGCACAGATTCGTGTCTTTTTTATAGGGGGAGTTGGTGTTGTTTCAGCTATTGTACATGTGATATTTTCTTGGTATTTCTCGGTGTTTCTAATAGGGGGAGTGTGATTGATCCTTTTCCATTGATGAAAAAAGGGGGAGAATGGGTCTAATTTTTTCATCAATGTCAAAGGGCGAGTTTGTTGGCCAGATTGCACATAGTGAATGGGAATTATTGTCATTGATGTCAAACTTCCTTCATTATTTCATTTACGAGTTTGAGTTTGATTTGCATTAGTTGAAGAGAAAATCTTCTGGAGGAAAGAAATTGCTTGACAGAAAATGTGGTTACTTGCGTTGGTGAAATTGATTTAAGAAAAACAAAATGTTTCAAATCTTTGAGGTGGATTAACCATAGGAACCAATTCTTGAAAGAATTTTTCATTCATGAAGAAATTAATTTGAGTTATAAACCATTTTTTTTTATCTTGGTTAGACAGAGATGAACGCAGAGTAAAAGAATTTAAACTCTCTGTCGATTAACTATTTTTAGAGGGTAAAAATGCATATGTGAATCAGATTGAGATAGAGTTCAAGAACTCAGTGATGGAACTTTAAGAGAGAAACACATAGGTTGATTAACGTTTTGAAAAGTAGAGCCCTGGAATTCAATCAAATGATTTCTTGAAAGAAAGAAACACAGAGGTGAAGGGTTCAAGTTTTTTTCTTGAACGATATACACAGAGGCGTATGAGATTGAAATAAAACTCTCTAGAAATATGTTGATCATTTGCTTGGAGGAAAACACAGGAGTAAATGCAATTGAGATAGTTAGAATTTTTTTTCTTTTTAATCCTATCGATAGGTTTCTTGATTGTGAAAAATGCAGAGGTGGATTGAAAGAGAAAAACGCAACAACGAAGTGATTGAAATGAAGTTCTAGAATTCTTCAATCGAATGTCTTCATGAAAGATAAACCCAGAGAGATCAATAAGTTGAATTTCTCTTTGAAAGATATATGCACAGAGGTTAATAGTTTGATTTTCTCCTTAAATGAGAAATGCACAGAGAAGAGGTATACTCTGATGTTGCAGGTCGTATGGTTGTTTTTTTTTTATACAGTGAATAAACTCTGACATAGATCTAGAATAGAGGTATGAAATTCCTGATTGATTGAGAAATTACATCAAAGGTATATGCATTTAATAGTTAAAGACTATCTCTGTAATTCAAATATACATTGAGATCATGATTTATTACAATGAATATTATCTATAGATTTGATTTCCAGGTTTATAACAGAGTAAATATGAATAGATTGAGTTGATCAGTTTTGGTATTGACAGATTATGAACAGAGTTGCATTTGAATAATATGTGTTTTGGTTGAAAACAATAACAGGTTTGGAAAAGATGGAATTGATGGTTACAGGTTTGTTTTTCACAAAAATAAATTAACAAAAGGATATTGACAGTATAAGAAGAGTGTTTGAAACAAATTGAAGCCAATACTAAAGGGAGGAAGGGAGGAGCTAGGGAGACTAACAATCTCATTGCAAGTTGAAGCTTTCATTTAGGAAGTAGAAGTTGTCTTTCAGTAAGTGCCGAAGATAAAGAGGTAGTAGCCTCATCTGAGTAGTTTCTCAGACAAAATTTGATGTAACTGAAGTAGCTTGCTTGCTTTACATCCACAAGAAGAAGAGGATTTTCCCTATATGGGTTTCCTCATAAATATTTTTTGTCACTGCCCATTTCATGTGATTTATGTTACTAATTCATTATCATTGAGACAAAATATTTATTAGGTTTTAAGATGCATTAAAGAAGTAATCTGTATGAAAGAAATAAAAGTGATAATTGTGTATACAATTGATTCACCCCCCCTCTCAGTTGCTTAAATTTTCCAACAAAATCCATCTATGTTGAGCACTCGATTGTGCATGAATTTCTCCAATGAAATCTAAACCCCATTGTTGGAAAGGAGCTTCAACTTTTACTAGAATTAAAGGTATGGCAGGAATATTTTACTTACCAGCAACCAGTTAGAATGAATTGTTGGCATTTTTTACAGGAAGTGCATGCTTTTCATTGATGGAAAGAACAATAATGAACCAAACCTTGAGAGCGCAGAAGACAAGAAAGCTCAGAAGAGATCGCGGTCTAGAAGTGCAAACGAGGTCCAAGAAACAAACTCACAGGAGGAGAAAAGGTCGAGACCTTTGAACACGTAGAAAACCTTCAAATTCAGAGAAATTAGAAGCTCAGGAGGAAGAGAGACAATGACCAGAGGGTGCGAAGAGAATAAGTATAGATCTGATCCGTTGGATTTGAGCGTTGAGGATCAACAGTCATTGGATCCGAAAATAAATGAAAGAAGGTTAAGCCTTTGATGAGCATAGGAGAGCGGACTTGTCAAAGTCATAAAGTAAGCACAGACCATCCATCATCAAGCCTGACAGGTGGCACACGATCCTCAACTCTGGAGCAAATCACTTTGAGGATTTTTTCAGTTTGAGACTTGAAAAACCCAAAGTTTGGAGAGCCGGAGAGCTGGAGTAAATGATAGTCGTCAGATTAGTTTGAACTGGAAGGACAAGATAAGCTAGAAAAGGAGCATCGTAGAAAGATCAAGCCATTGATTTGATAACATGATCGATGAACAACGTTTAGTTCGGGTCTAAAATTTGCAAGGAGGTTATTGTTCGGGGATTATCACTTCGAAAGAATTGGCGATTTAAAAAGTCGAAATACCCAAAGTCCTGAAGGCTAAAAGTATCGAAGTGAATGAGGATCCACATCATCAAGACTACATCAGCAAGGAAATGTGGCACAATCAGAAAATGACAAGTGTCAAGTTGATTCGACACTTCAGGAGGGTACATGTCAACGGATCGTGAAATCTGTGCGAAACTACTCCGGGAAAATGCGAAGGAGAAAGGTTTGAGATTTCCAAAGGATGAAGTCCCAGAGTGAAGGATAGCTATTGGATTAAAGAGGACATGTGTTAGTGGATTGTCAGCTACGGGAAAAAGAAAAGGAAGGATGAAAGAAAGTTGAGAGTTGAGATTGTCGAACCCCGAATACCCGAAGGGATTGTGACCATCGATCCAAAAAGGGCACGCGTCATTGGATCGTGGACTCTGGGTGAAATGCTCCAAGAGAAAGCGGAGTTTGAGAATCAAAACTCCCAAATATCGAAAGGCGAAATCCATCTCATCCGTTGGTTTGGAGGGCCACATGTCACCTGATCATTGAGACTAAGGATCGCACGTGGATAGATGAAAGAAGGTAGGAAAGGAAGATAGATCAAAGTCGTTGATCGAAGGAGCACTATCAATATCGTGAGATTGACGGTCATGTCACATTGCAGGGTTAGAAAATGCTCCATGAGTAGGCCACAATTGAAACCACGGTTTTGAAGTGTACGTGGTAGTTGGAGGTGGATTGCGGGGATAAAAGAGGTTGATCCCAAACCACTCTCGGATGTGTCCACAATTGTTCGCTTACACAAGGACGTATACCGAGGTCACATGCGACAGGGGGATAATGTGAAGAGAGCTCGCGCCTGAAATCATTTGGTCACGTGAAGGAAGGGGCTTGGAAGCCAAAGAAGCCAAAATGACTGGTTGTAACTAACAAAGAAGATGAAGAGTTGTGACTGCCAGAGAAGCCATGGAATATCAGAGTAATGCCCACTGATGGTGAACACATTCATCATAACCGCCAGAGAAGATGAAGAGTTTCCATGATGATCTGGCATAGGGCTGAGCATGAGAAAGACATGCAGTATAGAGAAGATAGAGTGTTTTTGCGATAGAGATATGCATGTGGGAAGATGGAGAGAAAGTGGATATGGTAGTGAATATGAGAGGTGTAGCAGATAGTTTGAGGAGGTAGTACAAAGCATAAAAGCGAGAGGATAAGAAGAATAATGGAGTTGTTGGTTGCGCTAGAGAAAACGAGAGCAGAGCATAGAAGCAGGAATATGAATAACTAGAACAAAGGATAGAGGTTGCAAGAGGCATAGGAGACATGGAGTTGTAACAGACCATATCAAAGATAGAGAAGAAGAACATAGAGCATAAGGGAGGCGTGTAGGAAGACACTGATGCAAGCAGAGCAGAGCAGTGTAAAAAAAAATGATGAGACTGGTAAGCCATTGATAAACAATGTATCACTATGATAAATTTATGAAAAGCAAAGATTTATATTTTAGGGTGGTAGGGAGGTGCTAGGGAGGACTGTTGTCCTCTAAGTTTCAAGTGGGTACTTGAGCAGAGGAGTTGTACCTTCCATCTTATTGTAGCCAGAAAAACCAAGGTGGCAGGGAGGTGCAAGGGATAACTATTTTTCTCTGTTATACAGGTTGGTTCCCGTGTAACTAGAAATTGGTGCTTCCATTGAGTTGGTGTTGGAACACTCAGGGAGTTGGTGCTTCCTTCTAGTAGGTGTTAGAGAAACCAGAGAGTTGTTTCTCTCAACAAGTTTCTTCTTGTAAAATAGAGGTTATAGCCTCAAGAGGAGTTGGAGCTCATAAGAATGATAATGTAAAGAAAATAAATATTACTTATCGTATCAAGAAGAAGATGTTTTTCCCTTTATGGGTTTCCTCAGTAAATATCTGTCTTTGTATATTTCATGTGTGTGATTGATGTTGAATATTCTATTGCTTACTTCCCTACATTATTGTAATCATCTTTGAGTGTTTTGTAGAGAGTTTAAAAATGGGCATAATTGTTTAAGCACAGTNCCAACATGAATTGCAAGCTCTGAACCTTGTATTTACATCAATGAATAATTTCAGCCAATAATATCCTGCCCTTAAAATTTTGTAAGTTGTTTCTCTCCAGGCATGATGTCCTCCACATACTCCTTCATGAAATTCATCAATGACACCTTCTTTTTGGGATTCTATAAGGTAATATAACAAGAAACCCAAAGGATCTTTCCAGTATAACTTGCCATCAATAATGAAATACTTAATTGCATATAAATTTAAAGCTCTTTCCTTAGAAGGAGTTATATCATTCATACATTGAAGAGTAAAGAGATATGAAATAATTCCATTGTACCAAGATGAGGAGGAAAACTTATCTTCAATCTGGATAATAGGCGTTTGATCATCAATTTCCTCTATATCTAAGAGAGAATCATGAGACTCAAAGTTATTTATTCCAAGAGCTTTGAAATTTGATTCGGCTAATAGTCTTGCTAGACCTTGACCTTTCACTAGTTTGGTTGGTTTAACTTCTAAATCAAACTCTTGAATTTTACCCAACCATTTAACTCTTCTTCCATTGTTGTTTGGTTGAACCAAGATATCTTTAATTGCATTTGTTGGTACATAAGAAATTATTTTTGAGTGGAAGACATATGTTCGGAAAGCTTTGATAGCCTTCACCATCGCATAAGCTTTCTTTTCAAGAATGCCATATCTTAGCTCTGCATCTCTTGGGCTTTTGCTAAAAAATGTTATCAGTTGTTCAAATCCCTCTTCGCTTTTATGAAGGAGCACTGCTGCAATAGTATATTCAGATGCAAAGGAGAATATTAATAACTCTTTTGTATAGTTGGGACTTACAAATATCGGTGCTTCTCCTATGGATTTCTTAACACGTTCGAAGGATGGTTTTGCTTATGCAGTCCATTTTACCTCGTTTCCCCTTTTTAGCATATATGTAATCAATTTGACTATTTCAGCAAAATTAGGAATAAATATCCTCAAAAAATTGATTTTCCCTAAAAAACATTTTTTCTCTTTTCTATTTCTAGGAATATTAATTAGATCAATAGCTTCAACTCGTTTAGGATCAACTTTAATTCCCTCCTTTGAAACTATGTTCCCTAAAATTTTACCTTCCTGCATGGAAAAGTGTGATTTTTTTGGGGTTTAGAGACAAACCAAACTTTTTGCATTTGTCAAAAGTTTGTCTGAGGTGCACCAAATGTTTTGCATCAGAGTCCAAAAAAATTGTCAGATCATCTAGATAAATAACAACAAACTTGTCTCTCTTTCCAACAAATGCGATATCCATTGCTCTCTGGAAAATTGCTCTTGCATTCATTAAACCAAAAGGCATTTTATCATACAAAAAACTTCCCCATGGAGTAGTAAATGCAATATTTTCTCTATCATCTTCATGAACAACAATTTGATTGTATCCCGAGAAGCCATCGATCATAGAAATTATGTTAGCCCCTACCACCTTCTCTAAAACATGATCCATTTTTGGGAGGGGATAATTATCTTTAAGAGAAGACCGATTTAGGTTCCTAAAGTCAACACAGAGTCTTATCTCTTCGTTCTTCTTCCTAACAGGGACCAAATTAGCCACCCATTCTGAGTATCTAAGGGGAACAATGATTTTTGCATCTACAAGTTTTTGCATCTAAGAAGGATTGGGTTTATCTGACTAAGATTTTTCCTGAAAGGCTTAATATCAGGTTTTAATGGAATCTTATGCTAAATAAAAAAAGTATCATAGGTTTTTAAATATTTGTAAGACCATGCAAAAACATATTTATATTGTTTAAGAAACTCAACATATTTACTCTTTATTTGAGTCGGAAGATATTTAAATATTTTGACCATCTTGGGATTTTCATTTGTTCCTACATTATAGTTTTCAACTTCTTCAGGTTGAGGTTGCAAAGTAGACTTTAAAGGTATATCATTTTGGTCAAACAACCTTTCTAGAGGGATAAGACCTTTGGGAATTTGATTGTTTTAAGTAAAAGCATTCGGTGAGCTTCAATTTATCTTGGAATTTTTCTGTATTTTCTCCTTCCTGCATAATCCAAGAAGGATCATTCTGATTTTCTTAATAAATGTGGGTCTCAGAAAACTCATCTACCATTTCTAGAAATTGCTTGATTTTTTCATCATCTTCAAATACTTTCCAGTGTTGAACATTGTTTGGAATTGAAGGTTTATGTCTCATCTCAATATGATACTTCAACTTCAAAACAATAGGTGGTACGAAAGTTGTAGTAACTTTGGCTAAGGAGTCGGCTTGTTGATTATGCATTCTAGGAATAGAGTGGATGTTAAAAGACCAGAAGAAATTTTCTATGAGATACCAAGAACAATTTATATAATACCTCAATCTTGGATTCTTAGCTTGGTATTGTTGTTTTATTTGTTTTACAATTAGCTCAACATCACCATAAACTATCAAATGTTTGATTTTTAGTTTTCTTGCAGCTTCTAATCCTAAAACTAAAGTTTCATATTCACACACATTATTGGTATAATCAATATGCCATTGTAATATATAAGAAAAAGGGATGTAATACTCATCACCTGGTGCCACAAATAGAACTCCAGCTCTTGCAAGATGAAGAACCATCAAAGAAAAAATTCCACATCCCACCTCTAAAATTTATATTTTTCTTTGAAAATTCTATTTTTTTATTTTCTTCTTCTATACATTCTTCAAAATCATCGTCTATGGATAATATACAATTTCCTATATCTTGATCAACAACATATACTAGATAGTTATTAGGTTTTTGGGGTCCACTGGAAGTCCTTTGAACCAAATTCTTACATGTCCTTCAAAATTTTGTACTAGAAGTCTCATGTAAACATCTTTGTGCTCAATACCAAGGATATTAGCGAATTGGTAAAAAAAGGCTATATGCTTTGTTGTTGTCAAATCCCCTTCACCCGTGAATTTAGGGAGGTTCTTCATGTAATTGTCAGGTAAATCATGTAGGATAGAAGGAAGAGCCAAGGGAGCATATCTAGCAGCGAACTTGGAAAATATCCTTGGAGGTTGAACTGGTATATTTCCATGTCCACCAACCCCTCCACCTCCGACACCTCCAACACCAGCACCTCCAGCACCACCCTTTGAAAGTCTAGGAGAATAAATTCGAGGACTAAACAAGAGATTATCAAAAACTTTAAAACACTGATCTAATAAAATTTCAACTGCTTCGAGATGATGTGAAAGAAGTTCACATAGATGATCGTAAGGCAGTGGGAGATCTAAGTGAGGGGGAAAAAGAGAACTTGAACTCGGTCTCTCATATTTATGAGATGAATAGATAGGAAAAGCAATAGGGGATGAATCTGAGTATAAAAAGTAATCTTCGGGGTTTTGGAAACAAAAACTTTTACTTCGGGAAGAGAAAGAATCGGCTGTGTACAAATGATATTACTGATTGAAAAGGATTCTTTGTTTTCACTGGTAAAAGTATCTATCAACGCGATAGGGGTGGTCTAGATAATTTCAAGTTTTACTTCAGGAATAATTCCTTTCGAAGTTTCTAATTTAACTTCATATTTACTTGTTGATGCTTTTGCAGAATGAACTTGTTGATTTTTTTCTTTAAGACTTAGTTCTTTAGTAGGAATCTTAAAATTAACTTGTGTAACCTTAGGTTGGTAGATCTTACCTACTGATGCAGAAGCTTGTCTGAGATATCCCTTCGGTTTCAATAACTTTTCAGGATTCGAAACTGGTGTAGTCTTCTTTTCGTCTGGGTTTTTCCTGGTATTTTTTCAAAGAAATGCCAACTTTGCCTACAACGGAGTTGCCAGGTGAAATATAAAGTGAGCCTTATCCACATATTCAATATTTGTTCACCATCAAAGATCAAAATTTAACTTTGTCGTTCTCCCTGGGAAAAAAATGATTTTGTTTCTCCGATCCCCAACAACGGTGCCAAAACGATGTTGTTCCTGATATTGACTCTAGGCTCAAAGAATAATGTTAGGCATCAAAGATTTTAAATGAAATGTTTTGTAAGTGCTTTCTTCTACCTTTAGTTTTCTGAGAAATAACTTTAAGTGAAATTTATGATAAGATAGTATAGAGGATGTATCTCGTTATCTGAGTCATAATTTTAATTTCAAATGATGTAGAAATGATTGAAAAAACTATCAAATTAAAGCAATGTATCAATTACAGATAAGTCTTATCTTATTTGCAGTATAAGAAAAATAGAAGATGTACCCTTGAAATAAGATTAAGAATGCATAAATTCACATAGATCACAGGTCTTGTTTCTACTCACAGTAAGAACAAAGGAAAAAATGTAACTGAATGGAACGCTGATGTATTAAGATCACAGTATATGTATTACTAAATTGTAATAATTCATTCTTCAAGAACTACAGAAGGAAACTCATAAGAGATGGAAACACAGAGAAAACACATAACTCAAATGAAATGAAACTTAGAATATATGTCTTCTCTTGTATTAATATTCAATAAGTTCTCTCTTTTACATTAGGCTAGAAGTATCCTGGAATAGATCTAAAATCTATCTATTTATACAAAAAAATGTCTCAAGTAAAAGTAGTTGGACTTTCCACAATATCTGCTCTAAATATAGAATACAACCTAAATAGAAAAACATAACACAAATATTGTTGAGTTATGGTTTGATGTGATGGCACTTCATATGATCCTTCATTTGATCCCAGATGCACTTGCTTTCCTCTGTTTATTGAATTGGGTACAAATGTCCATGAATGCTACCACAAATCTAGAAGGTTCAATGTTCTTGTTCAATTCAAAGGAAAACACCTTCTTATGTACTAGTGGTAGTTTTTCCTGGATCTTCTTTACTGCTTGGGTGGTACTTTGATATTGTAAATTAGGCTTCACCAAAAACCCATTAATCTTGAGCAAATCAATCTGATTCATTTGTTGAATGACAGATTGAATATTTTCCTTATTTTTTCTAGAGATTTCCTTATTCATTTCTATTTCAATCTGCCCCAATGCCTATGAGATATAATTTCCTTCAATCTCAACCAATTTTGTTTCTACATAAGACAGGGTATTCAAACAAGTCTCATTTTCCTCTCTGGAAATATTCTTCCTTTCTTCTAGGTTCGTCTCCCAAACTTTCAATGCAATTTCACCCTTCACTTGTTCATATTGTGAGAAAGGGGCGAGACCAGGGATATTGGATTTCTGCCTCTATATAATGAATTCCCAAAACGTGGATATAGCCACACTGGCATCCTTTTCTTTCACATAAATAATTTTCAGAGAATTATTTATTACTTGATAGTATTTTTTAATAGAATCCACCTTTTGATATAGATCATGTTGGACAACTTCCAACTTCTCATTGATTTCAGATGCTTGTGATTTGAAAGAAGTGATGTCTATTGTTTCGTTATCCCTTAGGAATAATTTGGCCTGCATCTATTCTATAAAAATGTCCCGCTGAGTAATCATGGCTTTGTTGGTCTGTAAACTCTGGTAAATCAGTCGAGCTTCTCCTGTAACTGCTTCATTTGTTGCTGATAGTTTGTTGGCAGCCAATTCAATTTTTTTTAAATTTCCCTAAAGAGCTGCCTACACCTACTTATCCCCTATACGACAAGTCATCGTCGAATTTTGCAACAAGACATTGTATTCATTTCTTGCGATAATTGCAATTTGATTTCGATTCAGTTTTCACAACTGAAAGTGTGAAAACCTCTTCATCGTTATTTGGACTGTTATCATCTGCTGAAAGACACTTACCTTTGGTTTGCTTTTAAAGTGACTGGAGTATTCTTTCAAACCATATCCATTTATATATACTCTTATTGCACTTTTTTATTAATGAGATTTTAAGCATATTGAGTTATGGGTTATATTTGATTCTATAAGGGTCGTGATTAATGTTGATTTCATATGATATGATCCTTATTGTTTTTAAACCTTTGTCTTGTCGATGTTGCAAAATCCTTGGTCATAATGTTTTATAAGACTTTATTTATTATGCTATGAGTGCATGATAAATATATGAGTTTCGATTTGTATGGCAAAGGTTTGAATTATAAATCCCGATCGGGTAAACTTTTGGTTTGATAGTTTATGCAATAGCAGGATTGGATGAAACATTGGTTTAAACATTTGCTTTTGATTTAATGATTAATGTGATGGTGCGTTGGTAAAACTTTGGATTTCATGCTGGATCAAACTATACACTTGGCGCATGAATATAGCATATGGTTTTGTTATACGTTTGAACGATGGCACGTTGATATAGTTATACAACATTTTGGGTTGGCCGATTAATATGTTTTAAAYGCTATGATTAYAKATGRGAAAGYGYTGTACCCADCCATTAATGCAYTGCATGGCGGTGGTAATCCCACCACCTTCRCAYGCATTGCATTGATTCATTCCACTTTCTGCGCTTGCAGCTGTTAAGCCTCATCGTTTTACTCCTGCGTTTTGTATTGTTTACACCAAACCCTACCATGTACAATAGCCATGGCTCCTGTCGTGAGGGCCGAGCCCAACGGGTGCCAATCACTGCTGATGTTTGATGGCGCTTATAGCAACTTGGAAAATCTCGGGTGGCTCCCGTTCATAAGGAAATTCGATGGTTATAACTCCACTATGGCTCGGAAATTTGCGTTATCATTCGATGGTTGCCGAGCCAAAGTTGGAGATGTCCAAATTGAAATCACTGAACAGTTTCTTAGCTCGGCAACCAACCTGCCTGTTACGGGACAGAAATGGTCGAAGAGTTGCAAGGTAGATGATGTCCCGTGGACATTGTTGTTCCAATCTCGAACAGTGAACTCATGCGACAGAGGTTTGCCTGCAAAAATGCTAAAACCACGCTAGCATGACCTCCTAATGATAATCAAACAATTCATTACTTGCAAAGGCAGGTACGGGTTCGTTTTCTTGTTTCATCTTTGTTTATTGATGGTTTTTATGGGTTTTGAACTTAGTATGCCGCACTATCTACATAGAAGTTTGTTCAAAATGGCTAAAAGGTACAAGCGTAATCTGGCTGACACCAGCCTCTTCCATTTGGGGTTGATTAAAATGATTATGGTTTATGAATTGGGGTTACGTCGTGATTCTTGGCATGATTTTCTCAGCCGTAATGGCTTTAAAGAATCGAACCCTCCACAGGTTGATAAGCCCATGGTGACCAAGAGCAAACCTATTCCCCCTGTGCCTTATAACATTTTTCTACCCAAACCTCTACCCGACCCACCTACAATTTTGCCTATGGCTGTGATTAAACAAGTTGAAATTGATAAACCCGTGACCAAACAGCCTAAAACTAAAACTAATGCTAATTCTAGAGGCAAGAAAAATGCAAGGTTAATCTCTCGCATGGCGAGGAATAAACCCAAACCCCCTGCCAAATCAAAGCCTATCGTGGTCAACGAAGACTCTGATTCAGAGATTGAACGTGTTCTCGTCGAAGAGTATCCTTACTCAGAGGGCTTGTGTGGCAAACCTCCTTATGATTTTGTCAAGAATTTACCTCCTTGTCTGTGGGATAACCCTGACTTCCCTGGCATTGAACCACCCCATGGAACCCTTGGTGAATCATCGAAACCCTCGACTGCTCAACCTGTTGTTCCACCTTGTGATCAGTATGGGTTATGGTTGGAAAGATACTACTTGGATGTACCGACATTGCAATCCAGAATCCACGATTTGGAAAACCAAGTGGCAAAGCTCACTGGTCAGAATGCAAAGGTGCAACCCAACGACAAGAAGCAACGAACTACTGGTTCAATTCTGTTAAAAAATGTCGAGTCTGCTACAACAATTGTCAATTGAAAATTGACATAGTCTCAGCAACTGAGCTGGTATAACTTTCACTCATTTATATTACACTTTCATAAACTCTGTGTACATATTTCACCTGCTCTGTTACATAAGCATGCTTTGATGTATATAATTTTTGTTTTGATGAATCAATTTTCGTTATAGTTTAAGATTCGATTGGATTTGGTTTTGATTCGATGGATCATCAAATAGATATGATTGTTCAAATTTAACTTCAGTTGGATGCTCTAATGATAAGTGAAGTTGTTAAAAATAGATTGTTGTTGGTATTTCTATTTTCGAATATAGTCAATGCTACGATTTGAATTGGTTATGTTCTATATGAATATGATTGATAAATGGGTTAACTATTTTCAATGTCTTTCGACCAAATCTAATACCTTTCTGTTGATACATAACCAATTGTACCTTATTCAATTCTCATTATTGTTTGAATTGGATTCTATTCAGGGTTACGATATTGTTTCTATAATTAACTCAGTAAAGATTTGTGTTGATTATTGCCCAGTTCATGGATTCTATCGATTTTATCATGCCTCTGTCTGTTGACTGTGTGGTGATCAAACATGAAGATTTTTGAGTCGATATTCATGGAGTATGATTTCATCCGATTGCAATGGAAGAAATTTATATATCGTGCTTTTAACTGAATGATATCAATCTGTTGTTATCACTATAACTAGTCAATGATAGTTACGACCATACCTGTGAACCGTTTGAAACTTAGCGAACAAAGTCTATGGATGGATTCTATAGATATAGTTATGCATGTTTCATCGTGACGACTTTCTATATTGGAAATGGATTAAACGATATGAATCTTATGCAAATCAATAATGATTGTTTTGTATCTCATACGATTTGGTTTACTATTGATTGCATTTATGAAACAGTCTTGTTAAGATTTGATCCAATTTTATGGCAATTGGAAAAACAGAGCATTCTTACCCTGTCCCAATTGCATTCTTTTTGATTTGTTTTAATTTAAGGAATAATTGAATCATTAGTAATTCGTTTTGGATTTCATTTGATTTAATTATATATCTCGTCCTGTTTGCTATTTTTGACTAGCTACAGAATCAGATGATTCTGTAGCTAAGTCTGTGGAGTCAATTTTTTATTGTTTTTTCAATCAAATATCCTTCTAATTTGATCTTTGTGTTCTATTGCAGGCAAATTCGAATTGGAAATAGATATCATGAGCAGTTAGGGGATGATCTACATATTTTACTTGCATTTTATTTCCTTAGTTTAGGTGATTTTGGGATATCTCCTAGGATATGTAAAACTATTTGTCCACAAGGAAGTTTTACCTTGTGAAGAAACCTATATATACTTATGATTTTTGTAATAATCATCATCCTCAGTTGTGGGAGAACAAGGATATGTGATTCTGATATGAAATGGAGCAGAATTGATGTTTTGTCATAGCTTTTTCTTTTCAATATATCGACACTTTGTTCCATGTTTTGTATATCACTTTGTTTATGGTTTAGTATTACTTTTGCTATCTAAATCAAATTCAAATGATATAATTTGTTACTGTTATCCATATCTTGTCTCTTCCCAAATCGATAAAAGACATAACAATTGTTGATTCATTTTGTGAATGATAGCTTTGTTTTCTTCATAAATTGAATTGTTATATATAAGTTTGCTGCATAATAGGTTTCCCTTTTGCAGGAGTTTATAATCAGAAAATTGTTATGATTTTCTTTTATGTATTGTTTGTCCTGTAACATACTTCAAGAAGCAGCATAGTTGATCGTTTCCGAAAAGCTTAAGGACTAAATGGTGTGAATTTCTTCCTCCAACCAGATTAAGAAGTCATCATACACAGGGCAGACTTGGAGTGTTTCCAGGTCAATTAGTTAGTTGTTTATTGTTTCAATTAAGTAGTTTAATTTAGATATAATCTTAGTTAGATTTATATTAGATCGTTTAATTTCAGTAATTATATTAGATTGTTTAATTTCTGTAATGTTTATTTCCTTTTCATAAATATAAAAATCAAAAAGAGATCCTTGGCTGTCTTAGGGCAGAACATACAAGAGTTTTGCAGGTTTTAATCAAATCTGTAGGGTGTTCATAGTGTATATTTGTGAATGAGAAATATTATAACTGACAATTAGGTAGTTGATTTGAGTTATTATTAGTAATTTGTAGATAGAATAGTTAGAATAGTCTATATTTAATATATTAGTTCCTTTCTTTGTTTTATTAGTTTCTAGTTTACTTTATTTTAGTTAGTTTCTTGTATTTAGTCATAGTCAGTTTGCTTTATTACTTTAGTTAGATTACTTAATTCAGATCAACTTTTCTCTTTGGTTTTCTTAGGAGACCTTAGAGCGGCCAACTGAGCTGTTAAACTTGTCAAGGTGGTCCATTTCAAATGGCTTGGGTTATTTAGACAACCCCAAACCGGTTCCACTCTACCAGTTGACAGACGGTCAATTTCGCCCGTCAACAAATGGCGCTAGAAGGAGGGCCAAACTAAATTTATGGCACGAGGTGGTCGCAAGACTCCTCCACCCCCTAATCGCTCCCCTATAGTGACTAGAATCCATTCATTCGATAGTATCCCCCCTCAAACAGCAACCACTTCAACCGAAGATCCAAATATCACAGTTGAGCTAGCAACCTCTAATCCTACTGGTGGTGATATACAAAAAATTTTTAGACAATCTCTTATTAAATCACACAAAGCCTTTGCTAGTCTTAGGCAACCAAATCGCCCGTGGGGTCAACCTTTAGACT
Organism: Picea engelmannii; assembly: GCA_009831015.1. NCBI lineage: Eukaryota > Viridiplantae > Streptophyta > Pinopsida > Pinales > Pinaceae > Picea > Picea engelmannii. The sequence goes on from ML782847.1 coordinate 121,749, forward strand.
TCTCTGAAGTCAGAGAACAACTAGGTGACATAGACCTTACTGTGAATCCCACAGATCCGAACACAAATCCTGCTGAAGGAGGATCTGGGATACCTCCTTCACCACCTCCCTCATCTCCTTCTTCTTCTGGAGGAGATTCCTCTTCTGACAAAGGAAAATCACGTTCTCATCCTTCCACACCTAATTCCCCAATGGAAAATCAGAACAACCCTGTTAGACCTTGGTTGGACCAGGATGCTGTAGCTGTACCTGGAGCCCAACACCCTTTACCTAAGCACCTGAAGAAATGGCTTCCTAAGTTCGATTCTGATTCAAAACAGATAGTTGAAGATCATATCAAAAAAATTATGTTAGCCATCAGACTCCGTAACGTTGAACATGAAGATGTTGTTTATAGGTTGTTCCCTTATACCTTTGAGGGTAATGCATCCACTTGGTACTTTGCCTAGCAGCCTCACACTATAGTGTCTTGGGAAAAGTTTGAGTCATGATTTTTGGAAAATTTTGGAGATGCAAAACCTCCGGAAGTTTTAGTCATGGATCTCTCAAACTTAAAAATGAATGCAAAAGAAAAATTTAAAGATTTTAATCAAAGATTTTTAACACTTACAAATAGAATCCCTGCAGACTCTATGCCTACAGAGAGTCTTGTAATAGCTTACTACACCAAATCTCTACATCAAAGTATAGCTATTTGGGTGAAAATATCCAAAAAAGCCACGTTACTAGACGCCTTCGAAGAGGCTATGCAAATTGAAAAAGACATTCTTAGTCTTAAGGATTCTTCTAGCAACGAAACAAAGACTGTTTCTTCTTCCAAGAAGAAGATTGAAATTCTCCCCAGACCTACACAAAACAAAACTCAATCCGAAAACTCTGATTTGGAAAATTTAACCAAAGTTGTACAAAAGTTATTTATTCAAGTTATAGACTTAAAACGTTCAACCGAGGAAGCCTCTTCAAGTAAAGGACCATACAAACCTCCTTTCCGAAAACCTTTTCCTCAAAGTCGGCCTAATCCAAACCCAGAAGGCTTGAACCTAGAAAGTTTGCAATGTGCTCTACAGACAATTCTAGGAGCCCAAGATGACTTGATCCCTCCTGAAATTCCTCAAGAGGAAGTTGAGCAGGAAACAACCCAAGAAGAAGAGTCTTCTCCAAATATCTTTGGACATTTCTCGGATAGTATCTTTCAAGCCAACTTCGAGACTGTTCACCCTTATAACACTAGGAGTAAGACAGCAAGTAAACCTCCTACTGACAATACAACAAATTTCCCCCCAAAGCCATCTAAATCAGTAGAAAATAAGAAAAGTTATGCTAGCCATAAATTATATTATGATGTTGTTGAAGATCTTAAAAAATTACGGGCTAACATTTCTATCTTTGAGTTGTTGAAATTTCCATTTTTACAGAAGATGTTGCAGAATATTTTAGACAATAACAAGAATGGTAATTCAAACGGTAATAAGGTTGTGCAAAGCAAAGTTTCGCAGAATACTTCCACAAAGAGTAATCCTGATATTCAAGATAAAGGAAGCCTTCCTGTACAAAATGTAAATAATGTAAATAACACAAATAATGTAGATAATGTAGTCTTAGAAAATACGAGTAAGAAATCACCAGCTACATCTCTAAATACTCGCAACAATGTACCTCCTTTTCTTTTAACTTTCGAAATCTTCAAAAGAAATGTACATAATTGTATGGTTGACTCAGGAGCATCATCAAATGTGATGCCTTGGTCAGTCTGCCAAAAGATTAATGCCGAAGTAGAACCATCTTCTTTGAAAATTATACAACTTGATAGAACAGATGTTAAAGTCATAGGCGAATTAAGAAATTTATTGATTAGATTATCGTCTAACCCAAAGGTTCATCAAGTTATTGATATAATTGTGGTTGATATTCCAGAAGTTTATGGTATGTTTTTGAGCAGGGACTGGTCGGAGCAGCTACATGGTTACTTCGCCACAGACTGGTCTCATTTATGGCTTCTAGAAAATGACAAGCCCAACAAGATCAGGGTGAATCGTGAGTGTTACCTCAAGTTCACGGTAACAGACCTGAGTGACCCCAATGAACCATATACACCTCTGGCAGATTCACCTGAAGTCCAAGGCATGGACACCTTCTTCGGAAATTTCACGGCTGAAATTTCACCTATCAACAATTTGCAACAACAATCCGAGATCAAATCATGTACGCAACCAACAGCTTCTATCCAACAGTCCTATGAGCCCGATAAAAATAATATTTGGTCTTTATATTTCGATGGTTCCAAGTTGAAATAAGGAGCTAATGCAGGTTGCATCATCATTGATCCGGCAGGTAATAAAACATTATTGGCTTGTAGATTAGAATTTGAATGTACTAACAATATTGCAGAATATGAGGCTTTATTACAAGGTCTCAGAAAAGCCTTAGACATGAACATTCAAAATCTAATTGTATTCGGTGACTCTGAGATAGTGGTTAGGCAGGTGAGAAATTCTATACATTCCCTTACCCCGCATCTCAAATGTTACCAGTCTGAGGTATGGAGTTTAATGAACAAATTTTCTTCTTTTAATATAAATTCCATTCCTAGATCAAATAATACTGAAGCAGAGCTACTAGCTAATGTTGCCTCTAAACTTCTTCCTGCAGAAGGCTTATCTCCAAACACATTCTCCATGGAGCTATTGTTTTGACCATCCGTTCCTGACAATATCACGAACTGGAGAGTATTTGATGATGATCAGCATATCATTAACTTTCTGCACATGGAAGAGACCTTTCAAGGTGCTGTGATAGATGAACAAACACACGACGACAATTTGCGTGACTTTACAGTAATACCTAATCCGAAACCTCCTGAAGCTCAATAGGACATGGTAAATCCCATACCCAAATCTGTTGCTAGATTAGAAAAGTTTTATGATTTTGAAGATAAATTCAAAAATATGGTCAATTGTAAAACCAACAGTTCCTCATTGTCTTATGAAAAAGTCAATTTAGGAACTAGTGAAAACCCTCAGTGTATCAACTTAGGCTTGGGATGTTCTAAGAAAGAAAAATATGCTTTTGTTAAGTTATTTAAAGAATTAAAGGATGTCTTTTCTTGGACTTACAAAGATCTTAAAACATTCGATCCTAATATTATACAACATGTCATCCCAATGAAGCCTCAAACCTTGCCTTTTCAATAGAAACTGAGGAAAATGCATCCTAAAATAGAACCGACTGTACAAAAAGAATTGAATAAACTCCTAAGTGCTAAAATAATTTTTCCTATTAGACACACTCAATGGGTATCCAACCTCGTCCCAGTGTGAAAGAAAAACGGGGAAAATCGACTTTGTGTCGATTTCCGGAACCTCAACAAAGCGTCTGATAAAGATAATTATCCTGTCCCTCCCATGGAACAGATACTTCAACAAGTATCTGGTTCCAAGAGGCTATCCTTATTGGATGGTTTCTCTAGATACAACCAAGTCTTGATGTCTCTGTCAGACCAATTAAAAACTACCTTCCGTACCCCGTGGGGCACTTATGCTTATCGCAAAATGCCCTTTGGATTGATTAATGCTGGTGCTACCTTTCAGAGAGCAATGGATATTGCTTTCTAAGGCTTGATCAATCACTCTGTAGTAGTCTACTTAGATGATGTGACCATTTATTCCAACAACAAAGACGATCATCTAGCTCACCTATGAGCCGTTCTGCTACAATGTCGTAAATACGACATCTCTTTGAACCCCAAGAAGTCCATCTTTGCAGTAGAATAGGGTAAGATACTAGGATTCATTGTGTCTAGTGATGGAATGATTATTGAATCCAAGGGGACCCAAGTCATTGCTAAAATTCCCCCTCTTACCTCCAAGAAATCCATGCAGTCTTTCCTAGGCCAGATTAATTTCGTGAGAAGATTTGTCCCCAGTTTCTCCGAAATGGTCAGGCCTCTCCAGAACTTGATTAAGAAAGACACCCAATATCATTGGGGACCCACAGAAAACCAAGCTTTCAACGCTATAAAGAAGGCCATAATAGATGCTCCATCTCTCATGAGCCCTGACTTCTCTCAAGACTTTACACTCTATACTTTTTCCTCTGATCGTTCCTATGCAACAGTTCTAACTCAGAAGGATTCTGAAAACAACGAAGTACCTATCGCCTTTATGAGCTCTGCTTTCAAAGGCGCTGAACTTAACTACCCAACAGTCGATCGGGAAGCCTACGTTGTCTTCAAGGAAGTTAAGCATTTCCGGTCTTATCTTTTGAAGTCAAGGACCAAAGTCATTGTCCCCTACCCTGCCGTTAGGAACTTGTTAGTGCAAAAAGAGTTAAGAGAGAAAAGAGCCAACTGGGTCACCTCCTTGCAGGAGTATGACTTAGAAATACCCCAGGTCATATTGTGAGAGGCCAAGGGTTGTGTAAGTTGGTAGTTGATTCAGAAACTAAACGACAAGAAGATAGTGATATGTCAATCCTAGAACAACATGATCACAGTTTGATTTGTTACACACAAAACCTAGTGAGTCCTTGGTACCACGATATTAGACACTGTCTTCAACATGTATCAACACCTCGTCACCTTGACCCTACCAAGAGAAGAGCATTGAGACTAAAGTCTGCCTCCTTTCATCTAGTTAATGCTATACTGTTTTGTCAAAATTTTGATGGCGTACTGATGCGTTGTCTTGAAAAGGACGAAGGAGAAAAAGTTTTGCTCGAGTTGCATGCAGGAGAAGCTGGTGGTCACTTCGGTGGTGATACCACTGCTCATAAAGTCTTAAGAGCTGGTTATTACTGGCCTACACTTTTTAGAGACACCCACGCCTTGTGCCGAAAATGTATCATTTGTCAGAAAGCGTCAGGGCGGTTGCAAAAACCAGCCTTCCCTTTTCAACCCGTTACAGTCGATTCTCCTTTCTAGCAATGGGGCCTTGACATCATTGGTCATATTAACCCTCCATCCTCACAACAACACAAATATATTGTGACAGCCACTGATTACTTTACTCGATGGTCAGAAGCCGCCGCGCTAAGAACTATTAACACAAGTCAGGTGATCGCCTTTTTGAATTCGAATATCATCACTCGTTTTAGTATCCCTGATTGTCTAGTCTTTGATAATGCTTCATACTTTTCTTCTCTTGAAATGAGTGAGTTCGCCTTAGAAAAATCAATAAAGCTGAAGTACTCCGCTAGTTACTACCCCCAGGGTAATGGCTTAGCAGAATCAACAAACAAGAACTTGATTAAAATTATCAAGAGAATCGTGGCTGAAAATCATAAGAACTGGCACAACGCACTGCTGAATGCACTATGGGCTGATAGGGTAACACCCAAAGACGCTATAGGTAACTCCCCCTTTTTTCTTATTTATGGCAGAGAAGCCATTTTTCCTGCTCATATTCTTCTTCCTTCACTCCAATTGTCACAAAAAGTTCAAGAAGAAGAATGTCCCCCTTTAGAAATCTGTATTAACGCTCTAATGAGGTTAGAAGAAGTAAGAACCCAAGCCAAGCACAAACTAGATCAACATCAACAATTGATTAAAAGCTGGTACGATTCTAATTCTGCTTCTGATAGAAATTTTGAAGTAGGTGATCTCGTCTTAAAGTGGGACAAACCACACGAAGGGAAGGGTGAACACACCAAGTTTCAAAATTTGTGGCTTGGGCCATTTTTGATTGCTGAAAAGTTGGGTCCTAGTTCCTTTCGTTTGCAGAATCTTGAAGGAAAGCTTGACACCTATCCGGTGAATGGCCATGCCTTGAAAAGATATTTTTCCTGATTTCTATCCTTGTATATTATGTAAATATCTCCTTTTTATTTTGCCTTTGTTTTCGCTTTTGATTTTGATTTGATTGATCAGTTTGGTGTGTTTTGAAACATATGCATGCTTATACACTGAGCCATTCAGACAAAGACCATGGGAAAATCTCTTCGCTAAAATAACCTCTGAAAGATTGTACAAACATCAGTGATATATATTTCTGAAAATGATATTGGCAAATGTTGTTTTAAAGAAGTTTACTATTTCAATCTCTGAGTGAAGTTTGTCATGATCATATTTATCTTTTTACGCTGTCCCTTTTCCGTAAAGGAATGAATCAAAAGGATATCTCCCTGTCAAAGTAAGTTGTTTTAGAAATAAAACATTTCTGGAGCTGAATCAAGGACAGTATTAAAAAAAAAATTCTGATGAGGTCTGAAAAAATATGAGAGAATATCAAGATTTTTCAGCGTCACCCCACTCAGAAATTTATAAAAGAAAAACAAAATAAAAAATCATAATGAGAGCTGTGGGAATTGTTTGTAAACTCGTCGGGATACTGAACAGGTCCGCTGGCAGCGGGGCAATGCAAGCATGGCACCAAGACAACTTCGTCGGGGTACTGAACAGGCCTGCTAGCAGCGAAGCAATGTCGGGTACATGAAAATCTGTAAAATTATATGAAACCTCTTTTAAAAGTCCTTTATTCTAATCTAGAACTTCTTGACAGGATAAAGACGTCCGAGTGGGTTAAATGGCAACCCTGTCGAGGCTATGGATGCCTGCTGACAGCCGTGTCCATGCCAACAGTATTGAAGATTTATCATAAAAATCATGACTTGTTGATCTTGAGATTGTTATTGGTTTGCATCTTTTAAAACATCACTGGAAAAGATAGTAGATGATGATGTTGGTACGATTTTCTGGTTGTTGTTTTAAGTCGAATTTTCCTTTGCTGTCCTGATCTGAATTTATCACCTTTAACAGAGATAACTGCTTCTCCCAGTGTGTCGCCATTGTTGGCAGCCAATTCAATTTTTTTTAAATTTCCCTAAAAAGATGCCTACACCTACTTGTCCCCTATACGACAAGTCATCGTCGCATTTTGTAACAAGACATTGTATTCATTTCTTGCGATAATTGCAATTTGATTTCGATTCAGTTTTCACAACTGAAAGTGTGAAAACCTCTTCATCATTATTTGGACTGTTATCATCTGCTGAAAGACACTTACCTTTGGTTTGCTTTTAAAGTGACTGGAGTATTCTTTCAAACCATATCCATTTATATATACTCTTATTGCGCTTTTTGATTAATGAGATTTTAAGCATATTGAGTTATGGGTTATATT